>PVIY010015564.1:0-16732 GCA_004026745.1 Myrmecophaga tridactyla | reverse complement strand
TTGTTTGGAATCTCTCAGCCATTGACACTTAGTCTCATTTCACTCTTCCCCCTTTTGGTCTAGAAGGTTCTCTCAATCCCTTGATGTTAATTCTCAGCTCATTCTAGGGTTTTTCTCAATCCCTTGATGTTGAGTCTCAGCTCATTCCAGGATTTCTGTCCCACGCTGCCAGGAAGGTCCACACCCCTGGGAGTCATGTCCCAGGCAGAGAGGGGGAGGGTGGTGAGACTGCTCGTCATGTTGGCTGGAGAGAGAGGCCACATCTGAGCAAGAAAAGAGGCTCTCTTGGGGATGACTCTTAGGCCTAAATTTTAAGTAGACTTGACCTATCCTTTGTGGGGTTAAGTTTCATATGAAAAACCCCAAGACTGGGGGCTCAGCCTATAGCTTTGGTTGTCCACACTGCTTGTGAGAATATCAGGAATTCAACTTGGGGGAGTTGAATTTCTCCCTGCTCTCACCATTCCCCGAAGGGGGCTTTGCAAATACTTTTCCTCTCACTGATCGAATCACTCTGGGATTCATCGGGGCATCACTGTGGACAAACCAACAAAATCTCATTGTCCTACCTGAAATTACAAGTACTTATGGCGTTCAGTCAAACTATCTACATAAGTTATGTTAGGAAATACACTAGTCAAAATATAAATTTTGTAACAAATAAACATTTTTTGCGTTAGTCTCACACATAAGGTGACATTTTAAAATATTAATTACCATCTATTTTCAGCACCCTGCAATAATGACATTCCTTTGTTCTTCCTCATGCAAAAACATTTTTAAAATTTGTGCATTGTACATTTCACTATTATTATATACTCTAGGCATTCCTAGATTATACCATCTCAATCTTTAACATCTATCTTTCTTTCTGTAAATCATAGACTTTATTAACAAGCAGTATTTCAAGTGATTTCATTTGCTCTTACCCTATCAAAGATAGTGTAGTATAAAATTTATTATTTAGAGCAGTTTAGGTTTACAGAAAAGTCATGCAGAAAATACAGGGTTCCCATATACCCCCTAATACATACATACACAATTTTCTCTATTATTGACATTTTTCAGTAGCCTGGTTCATATGTTACAATTGAAGAACCAATATTATTTTAATTATATTAACTAAAGTCCATGGTTTACATTAGGATTCACTCTTTATGTTGTACAGTCCTATAGGTTTGTTTGTCCTCACTGATTTTTTATATTAAAGTTAGTCTGTATGAATGAGGCATGATAATATTTGTCTTTTTATTTCTACCATTTCATTCAACATACTGTCCTTAAGATTCATTCACCTAGTTGCATGCCTCACATTCTGTTTCTTCTTGAGTGAGTACAGGTTGTTTGTGTGTTTCTAGGAAATTGTCCATTTCATCTATATTGTCTGGTTTGTTCACATACAGTAGTTCATAGTATCCGCTTATGATTTTTTTTTATTTCTTCAGGGTCCGTGGTAATGACCCCCCTCTCATTTATGATTTTATTTATTTGTATCTTTTCTCTTTTTAACTTTGACAGTCTGGCTAAGGGTTTGTCAATCTTGTTGATCTCAAAGAACCAACTTTTGGTTTTGTTGATTCTCTCTCTTATTTTCTTGTTCTCCATTTATTTCCACTTTAATCTTTGTTATTTCTTTTCTTCTGCTTGCTTTAGAGTTAGTTAGTGCTCTTTAATTTCTTCAGTGTTCAATTGGTTTCAGTCCTTTCTTCCTGTTTAATGTGGGTTCTTACAGCTATAAATTTTGCTGCATCCTGTAAGTTCTGATATATTGTATTCTCGTTTTCATTCATTTCCAGATATTTACTGATTTCTTTTGAAATTTCTTCTTTGACCCACTGGTTGTTTAAGAGTTGTTGTTTAACCTCCATATATTTGTGTAAGTTCCGGTTTTTCAGTGGTTGTTGATTCCCAGCTTCATTCCATTATGATCTGCGAAGGTGCTTTAGATAATTTCAACCTTTTTAAAATTATTAAGACCTATTATGTGCCCCAGCATGTGATCTATCCTGGAGAATGTTCTGTGGACACTTAAGAAGAATGTATATCCTGGTGTTTTGGGGGTGCAACAATCTATATATGTCTATTAGTCCTAATTCATTTATCATATTGTTTAGGTTCTTGTGGTAGTTAGAGTCAGTTGTCAACTTGGCCAGGTGAAAGTGCCTAGTTCTATTGCTGTGGACATGAGCCAATGGTACGTGAACCTCATCTGTTGCTGATTTACATCTGCAGTCAGCTAGGAGGCGTGCCTGCTGCAATGAATGGTGTTTGAGCTAACTGGCTGGTGCTTAAATGAGAGAGCACAACGTAGCACAGCCCAAGCAGCTCGGCATTCCTCATCTCAGCACTCGCAGCTCAGCCCAGACCTTTGGAGATGCAGAAAGGAATCACCCTGGGGAAAGTTGTTGGAACCCAGAGGCCTGGAGAGAAGGCCAGCAGAGATCACCCTGTGCTTTCCCACGTAAGAAAGAACCTCAGAGGAAAGTTAGATTTAAAGTGGCAGAAGAAAGAATAAGTGAACTAGAGGACAGAGCGCTGAAGAACACATGGGGGAAAAGATAGGAAAATTTGAATTGGATCTCAGGGAAATGATTGACAACATGAAGTGCACAAATATAAGAATCACTGCTTTTCCTCTGAAGAACTAATGAAATAAATGCCCTTTTATTAAAAGCCAATCCATCTCTGGTGTGTTGCATTCCAGCAGCAAGAAAACTAGAACAATTCTCTATTTCCTTATTGATCCTCTGTCTGGCTGTTCTGTTTATTGAAGAGAATGTTGTGTTGACGTCTCCCACTATTATAGAATCAGCTATGGTTCCATTCAGTTTTGTCAATGTTTGCCTCATGTACTTTGGAGTATGTTGACTTGGCACACAAATATTTATGATTATTTCTTCTTGGTGAATTGTCCATTTTTGTTAATATACATGGCCTTCTTTGTCTCTTATGACATTTTGCATTTGATGTCTATTTTATCTGATATTAGTATAGCTACCTTGTCTTTCTTTTGGTTACCACTTGTGTGGAATATCCTTTTCTATCCGTTTACTTTCAACCAATTTGTATCTTTGGGTCTAAGATGAGTCTTGTGTAAAGAGCAAATGGATAATATTTTAAAATCCAGTCTGCTAATCTGTGTCTTTTACATTCAAAGTTATTACTGTAAAGGCAGTTCTTCATTTGATCATCTTATCCTTTGGCTTGTATTGGTCAGATCTATTTTATTCTCTCTCCTTTTATCCTTTAAAACCCTACTGATACTCTTCAATTCTATACCCTCCTCTAGACCTCTGTCTTCTGTCTTTTTTTTTTTTAGCCAACATCACTCCCTTTAGTATTTCTTACAGGGCAGGCCTCTTGTTAACAAATTCTCTCAGCATTTGTTTATCCGTGAAAATTTTAAACTCTACCTCATTTTTGAAGGGCAGCCTTGCTGGATAAAGAATTCTTGGCTGTTCTCTTTCAGAATCTTAAATATATCATACCACTACCATCTCCCCTCTATGATGTCCAAAGGGTAGTCAGAACTTAGTCTTATGTGATGTCCTTTGTATTTGGTGAATCACTTTTCTCTTGCTGCTTTCAGGACTTTCCTTCTTTCCAGCATTTGACAGTCTGATCAGGATGTGTCTTGGAGTGGGTCTATTTGGAGTTATTCTATTTGGAGTGTGTTGGGCTTTGGTGTGCATATTTATGACTTTGAAGAGGTTTGGAAAGTTTCCCCCAATTATTTCCTCAAATACGCATCCTAGCCCTTTTCCCTTCTTCTGGGAAACCAGTGATTCTTATATTTGTGCACTTCATGTTGTCAGTCATTTCCCTGAGATCCAATTCAAATTTTCCCATCTTTTTCCCCATGTGTTCTTTAGTGCTCTGTCCTCTAGTTCACTTATTCTTTCTTCTGCCACCTCAAATCTACTGTCATATTGTGTTGTCTCTAGTATATTTTTAAATTTAATCTACTGTAACTTTCATTTCCATAAGGTCTACTATTTTTCTATTTATTCTTTTAGATTATTTTTTATGCTCTTCTGGTATCTTCTTTTTTTTTAATTAAAAAAAAATTACATGAAACACAAACATTCCCAACACACAAACTCAGCAATTCACAATATCATCACATAGTTTCATATTCATCATCATGATCATTTCCCAGAACATTAGCATCAATTCAGAAAAAGAAATAAAAAGACAACAGAAAAATATAACAAACAGAAAAAAAATTTTTACAGGTCATACCCCTTACTGATCCCTTTCATTGATCACTAGCATTTCAAACTAAATCTATTTTAACATTTGTTCCCCCTATTATTTATTTTTATTTCCTATGTTTTAATCGTCTGTTGACAAGGTAGATAAAAGGAGCATCAGACACAAGGTTTGCACAATCACAGAGTCACATTGTGAAAGCTATATCATTATACAATCATCATCAAGAAACATGGCCACTGGAACACAGCTCTACATTTTCAGGCAGTTCCCTCCAGCCTCTCCACTACATCTTGAACAACAAGGTGATATCTACTTAATGCATAAGAATAACCTCCAGGATAACCTCTTGACTCTGTTTGGAATCTCTCAGCCATTGACACTTTGTCTCATTTCACTCTTTCCCCTTTTGGTCGAGAAGGTTTTCTCAATCCCTTGATGCTGGGTCTCAGCTCATTCTAGAGTTTTTCTCAATCCCTTGATGCTGAATCTCAGCTCATTCTGGGATTTCTGTCCCACGCTGCCAGGAAGATCCACACCCCTGGGAATCATGTCCCACGTAGACAGGAGGGTGGTGAGTCTGCTTGCCGTGTTGGCTGGAGAGAGCGGCCACATCCGAGCAACAAAAGAGGTTCTCTTGGGGGTGACTCTTAGGCTTAATTTTAAGTAGGCTTGACCCATCCTCTGTGGGGTTAAGTTTCATATGAACAAACCCCAAGACTGGTGTATGATTTCAATCTTTTTATATTTATTGAGATTTGCTTTGTGACCCAGCATATGGCCTACCCTTGAGAATGATCCATGAGCACTTGAGAAAAAGGTGTATCCTGCTGTAATGGAGTGTAATGTTCTATAAATGTCTGTTAAGTCTAGCTCATTTATTGTATTATTCAAATTCTGTTTCTTTATTGATCTTCTGTCTAGATTTCTGTCCACTGATGAGAGTGGGGAATTGAAGTCTCCAACTATTATGGTAGATGCTTCTATTTCTCTTATCAGTGTTTGCCTCATGTATTTTGGAGAATTCTGGCTCGGTGCATAAATATTTATGATTGCTATGTCTTCTTGTTGAATTGTTCCTTTTATTAATACATAGTGTCCTTCCTTGTCTCTTTTAACTGTTTTAAATTTGAAGTCTAATTTGCTGGATATTAGTAGTTACTTCTGCTGTTTTCTGATTGTTATTTACATGAAATATCTCTTCCCAACCTTTCACTTTCAACCTATGTTTATCCTTGGGTCTAAGATGTGTTTCCTGTAGACAGCATACAGATAAGGTTCTATTTTTTAATCCATTCTGCCAGTGTATGTCTTTTGATTGGGGAGTTTAATCCATTAACATTTAGTGTTATTACTGTAAGGGCAGTACTTTCTTCTACCATTTTGCCTTTTGGATTTTATATGTCATATCTAATTTTTCTTCTTTTTACCTTTACTGATAGTCTTCATTTCTACACTCTTCTCCACACCTCTCTCTCCTGTTTTTTCCTATCTATCTCTAGTGCTCCCTTCAGTATTTCTTGGACAGCCGGTCTCTTGGTCACAAAATCTCTCAGTGATTTTTTGTCTGCAAATGTTTTAATTTCCCCCTCATTTTTGAAGGACAATTTTGCTGGATATAGAATTCTTGGTTGGCAGTTTTTCTTTTTCAGTAACTTAAATATATCATCCCACTGTCTTCTTGCCGCCATCATTTCTGCTGAGAAATCTATGCATAGTCTTATTGGGCTCCCCTTGTATGTGATGGATTGCTTTTCTCTTCCTGCTTTCACAATTCTTTCTCGTTGACATCTGATATTCTGATTAGTATCTTGGAATATGTCTATTTGGATCTATTCTGTTTAAGGTATGATGCACTTCTTGGATCTGTAATTTTAAGTCTTTCAAAACAGTTGGGAAATTTTCAGTGATAATTTCCTCCATTAGTTTTTCTCCTCCTTTTCCCTTCTCTTCTCCTTCTGGGACACCCACAACATGTATATTTGTGTGCTTCATGTTGTCATTCAATTCCCTGAGTCCCTGCTCATATTTTCCATTCTTTTCCCTATATTTTCTTTCCCTTGTCGGATTTCAGATGTCCTGTCCTCCAGTTCACTAATCTTCTGCCTCTTGAAATCTGATATTGTAGGTTTCCATTTTTTTTTCATCTCTTCTACTGTGCCTTTCATTCCCCAAAATTCTGTGATTTGTTTTTTCAGACTTTCGATATCTTCTTTTTGTTCCTTCCTTGCCTTCTTTATGTCCTCCCTCAATTCACTGATTTGGTTTTTGATGAGGTTTTCCATATCTGTTAGAACATTCTGAATGAATTGTTTCAACTCTTGTATCTCATTTGAATTACTGGTTTGTTCCTTTGACTGAGCCATATCTTCAATTTTCCTAGTGTGATTCATTATTTCTTGCCAGCATCTAGGCATTTAATTCCCTTAACTAGTTTATTCTAGAGATTGTCTTCACTTTTTTTACCTAGGATTTTCTTGCTGGATGGCTTTGCTGTCTATCTGTTCTCTGACATTCAGTTCAGCTTATTCTAGACCTCTAGCTTAGGTTCTGTTTAACAGATCAGAGTTTTTCAGTTCTTGTTTTCTTATTTCTTGCCCTGTCTATATGGCGCCTTTTCTCCCCCTTTGCAGGGTCTACTTAGGTATTAAAGACCCCAGTCAGATTTTCCCAGTCCAAACTGGCCTCCTCTCAGGAGCAAAGAGTCACCTGCATCAGTTTTCCCTGAGGGTGAGACCCAGCAGGTTGAAAGGCTTTCCTATGAAACCTCTGGACTCTGCATTTTCCCTATCCTGTCCAATATGTGGTGCTTTTCTGCCTGCAGGTTCCTCCAGCATAAGGTGATATAGTACCTTTAACTTCAAGAGACTCTCCCTGATGGGGGCATGGTTGAGACAAGGGAGAGGCTGCAGGCTGGCTTTAATTGCTTCACTTTCCCAACCCTGGGGTCTGAATTTCTTGAGGGAGGGAATCCACCTGAGCTGGGCTCCACCTCTCTGCTAGGGAAGGCACAGTCTCCAGACAAACTCTCAAACAAGCTGAATTCTGCCCATGCATGAGAAGCCTTGAGTTGTATGCAAAGAGTAGTCAAGCCGTAGAAATACAGCCACAAAAAAAGAAAAATCCTTTTCAGAGCAGGACTCCCATTCCTTGGGTTTGCCCATCAAGAGCTTGATTTGGTACGCTGCTTTTTGTATCTCCAGGTCCTATGTACCCCCTCCTTTCCTTCAGGGCCCAGACATTTTCAAGTAGTATGTGCTATCTGATCCAAAAGACCTCTGTTTCTTTTTTCTTTCTCCATCAGCCCTGCCCTCTGTGCGCCAGGGCAAAAACCAGTGGCCTCAGCTTTCACTCGAGGTTCAGCTGAGCTGGAGGCCTATTTTTAGTACGTCAGAATTTGTGAATTAATTCCACAATTGGAACTTGGCTGCACTCAGCCCTGCTGCTAGTAAAGACCCTTTCCTTTCCCCTCTGGGAAGCAGCCTGTGGGGGAGAGGTGCTGGCTGCCACGGCTTGGGGAACTCACAGTTTTGGTGGGGACTCACAGCCAGCCCAGCTTTTCCAGACTGGAGTACATTGTGTGTCCGGTCATTGATGTGGCCCCAGCAGTTGTTCTGTACTATTCCTGGCTATTTACTAGCTGCTCTGGAGGATGAACTAAATCCCACACCTCACTAAGCCGCCATCTTGGCTCCAGCCCCCCAAAATCTCTCCAGTATATTCTCGCCTCTCGATTTCACCTTGTTTAAATGATGCCTGGGACTGCTGCAGACGCTTCACAATCCACAGCCCACACCATGGGCAAGGGCTCTACAGGGAAGAATGAACCAGCGGTGTAAGTTTCGAATGGGCAACATTTGGTTCCGCATGTGAATGAACACTGGCGGGGGGTTAGGCTCCGGGACTGTGAGCCTGCGCCAGGGAAGGGAGAGAAAATAATTCCTCACCAGCTGTGAGGTCAGAGCAGAGGGCAGTCAAGTCCTTCTTCCAAATACAAGACCCTACTCATTGCAACACAAATTTGCCAATCTATCTAGGTTAAAGAGAAATCCCCACACCTTGCCCACAGCCATTCCTGCCTACCTGGAACACCAGCACACCCATGTGGGATACGGCCAGGTGTATCTTGGTCCCTTCCCTGTCGGAGGCTAGATGAAATCTGATGCCATACATTTCCAACTTCCGAGCAATTTCGAGCACTTGGAAATCCGACTCTGCAGGAGTTTGGCCCCTGAAATGAAAGGCAACATGATCATGTCACTAAAAACAACCTGGTTTCTAGATGTGACCAGGAAACAAAACAAAACATTAAACCAATAACAGGGGTGTCTTTTAGAGGGTGGAGAGTTCACTGTCCATGAGTTTATCATCTACAATACCACTCCACTGACCACAGACCAAGAAGCCAGCATTAATTTCCTAAAAGGGTTCTCTGTATCTACCAGTTGCCCAAATTTACAGTGACAAACTCCTACAGACCTCACAGGTGGGGACAAAGGTTAACTCAGAGCAAATGAGAGCAACACTACCATAACACTGATGTATGTAACCAAACCCATTTCAACACTTTAAACATTGGGGTATGCTATCTGAGGCTGTGTGGGCCCCAGAAAAAACATGTTCTTAAACCTCATCCATTCCTGTGGGTGTGGACCCATTGTAAGTAGGACCTTTTGAGGAGGGTACTTCAGTTAAGGTGTGGCCCAGCTCAGTCAGGATGGGTCTTAATTCTCTTACTGGAGGCCTTTAAAAGAGAACAAAATTCAGAAGGAGAAAGCCACAGAAGCAAGAGCTGATATCAAGAAAACCAGGAAGAGAAGGGAGAGGCCAGCAGATGCTGCCACGTGCCTTGCCAGGTGGCAGAGGAATCCAGAATGGCCAGCAGGTCTTCGGGAAGAAAGCATTAAAAGATTTCCTTGGCCTCAAAACTATAAGTGAATAAATTTCCATTTCATGTTTTTTGCTTTAAGCAGCCTAGGAAACAAAAACATTTTGTAATTTCTATCCTTTCACAAAGATGTAAGAATTTGATACAGATGTCCAATGATTACATTTTAGTCTACCATCATCAAAACAAACACCTGATGTGAGGTAAAACTATTTTCTAAGAAGTCTTAATTCCAGAAGTTTTGCTTCTTTGTAAAGCTTCCAAGTGAACATTTTTAAAGTAAGATTTCTACCCTTTCAAGGTAAAGTCCAGAAGCCCCTTGTGGAGAGAAGACTGTGAGTGGACCATTAATTTACCGTTTGAAGAAAGTATGTACCTTAGGAAACCTAGGGTATTATTTTAGAAATCTTCAGAAGTTGTAAAACTCAACATGAAGGAGAGCTAGAGTATTCACCTGTTTATTTCTGTAAAAACTTTATCATACGTCTAGGGAAACACAAGAGACCATTAAGCACCTCCAGCTTTACACTGCCAACTTCCCAATCTTTTCTGCCATCTCCAAGATCTCAAGGAAATGAGGTACAGTTAAGAAAGTCATTTTTCCAAATTCCTCCACAGTAGTTGCCAGCGTGCTCTCAGTGGGTCAAGGAAGGACCTTCAGAATCATAGGAAAATGTAAAAAATTTGTCCTGAGTAAAGTAAAGGTAGAATACTGTCTTTGCAAAAACCTACACATAGACTGATTAAAAGAGATAAAAGGTGTGCACATAAAATTCTGATGTCTCTGGCAGGTAAGGTTATTAATATATTAACACAGGGGGCTCAGAAGACAGTAGCCTGTACTTGGTGCTTCCCAGGGTTCATGGACCAGAGGAGCTCAGGCAGTCTACCTGTCCATCTATGAGATAGGCCCTTTGACGCCTCCTGCTGGCAGCTTTACAGAGGTTCAGAGCATGTGCCTTAAGAGACAGGCACACACATGTGCACACACACACTCATGCACATGCACACACAGGAGCACACATACATACTTGCATGCACACATATATGTGTACAGGCACACACACTAAGGGGTAGCTCTTCAATCACCTGCATGGATAGGCATCCCAACACCACTGCTCATAGATGCCGTCACCATCTCCTCATCTCCCCTCTGATGTCCTGAACCTGGCACGCAGCCTGACCACTCGCTGAAGCTTCTGCCCTTAGCTTCCCAGGACTGGTGGTGACCTCAACACTTACCTATCCTGGTGTCATGAGCCCCGGGCCCCAGGTCTCCTCCTCCCCTGGCTGCCTGCCTTAATGTCCCTGGGGGACTGCCTTCTCCATGCAAGCTCTCCAGCTAAGCTTGTCAGGGTGTGTCCCGCACTTTCCCCTCTTCTCAGCCAACATGCCCCAGGGCTGTACTTTCTGCCCCTTCTCCAGGTGGCTAGGCAGGGAGGAGCCCTGCCCCTGACTTAGAAGTTGATGGTGATCTCCTGCAGGCTGGCATGTGACTCAGCTCTGACACTGGGAGAGGAGGTCCTGGCCTCCACCATCATCACCCTTTAGATGGGACACCCAGAATGGCTGCATCCTACTTGCCACAGCCAGAGTAACAAAAGGCAGCAAGGCCAAGGTGCCAGGAGGTTGGAGTCAGTGGCCCAGCAAACCTGGCCTGTGGCTGAGCCTGAGCCTCACAGAGACTGAGGGGTGTCCCAGGTCATCCCTGCCCAGGACAGGGCCTGTATCTCTGCCAGGCAGGTTCAAGGTCACCCAGTACAATGAAGATGCCAGCTGGGGACATTCACAGGATACCTGAGGACACCTGGCCTGGCTCCACAGACACATTGTTCACTACAGCTACCATGCTGGCCCCATCAGTAATGGGCCCTTTCATCCAATCCAATGCTCAGACCCAGACCAACAGAACCATCCTGGAGCCTCCCTTGACATTCTAAACCCTGCTTCCACCTTCACCTCGTCTGCAACAGGTTCTGCCTGCTCTTCCAGCTCATGGTCCCCTGCTCTTTGTTTTTATGGCATGTGCCATAATTCACGGCTACATTACTTGCCACAAATCCAGCACATAAAAGGCCCTCTAGGTACCTGAGAGTGGGACATGCGTGAAGACTACCCATGGTCCCCCCAGGAAAGGCAAAGTGAGATTGCTGGAATGACTCTCATCGGTTAGCTCTCTCCGTGGTGAATCCAAGTGTCCAACAGCTTCTGCCACACTCTCCAGCTACCAGGGCCCTTGCAGCCCTCTCCTTGGTAGGGTCTCTTCAAACCCCTCCTCCTAGGGTACCCTTTCTCAAAGTTCCTTTCACTTCAACCCAGAAAAATGCACAACTGCCAAACTTTGGAGAAACAAAAACAGTCAAAGAGTATGACTGGCAGTGAGAGTAAGCACAAGCCTGTTTGGGACATCATTTATTCTGTTCCACCACAGATCCGTGCTTCCAGTTATGATGTGGACAGCTCGTGCAGTACCACATAAGTCACAGAACACTTCTTACATCTTATTTACTCAGTAAAAAAGCTTGTGCGTGAAGAGATGCTCAATGTCACCCATCAAAAAAGATATGGGAACTGAAACCACAGTGAGGTACTATGCCACACCCGCCAGGACAGCTGCCCTGACAAAAAGTAAATGTTGGTGAGGAGGAGGTACGCGTGGACATTGCTGGAGAGAATGTAAAATTGTCAGCTGCTGTGGAAAGCCATTTGGTGGCTCTGCAGAGTTACACACAGAATCACCACATGCCCTGGCAATCCTACTTCAAAGAACTGAGAGGAGGGATTCAAACAGGCATTTGTCCCTCGATGTTCATAGCAGCATTATTCATGAAAACCATGCATGTCCATAAACAGATGAATGGACAGACAAAATGAAATATCATTCATCTGTAAAAAGGAATAAAGTTCTGATTCATATGAGAATATGGATGAACTGTGAAGATATCATGTTGAGTGAAGTAAGCCAGACACACAGGGACAAATACTGTATGACCTCACTGATATGAATTACTTAAAGTAAGAAAATTCATACTGAAAGAAAAGAGAACAGTAGTTACCAGGGGTGGGGATGGGGGAATGGGGAATTGTTGCTGAATGGGTGCAGAGTCTCTGGGATATGGAAACACAGTGGAAACAGTGGTGCAGGACATACAACACCATCAAGGTACGCAACATCACAGAGCTGTGCATTTGAAAGGGGTTTAAACCGACTGTACGCTATGTACAGCCTGTATGTGTGTGAAGATTTGCCAATAAAAATACATATATTAAAAAAATAAGGGGGTTTAAATGATTTCTGTTAGGTGTGTTTTACTGAGTATAAACGGATAGAGTAATGGCTTATGCCTGTGTAGACAGCCGCCTGGTGTCTGCCTTAGGACTGCCCAGGCCCCCCGCAGCAGCCCTGTGGTGGCAGTTTCTGTGGGGAGGGGCCCAGCCAGGCACACTGCTCCATCACCCCTGCGGCCCAGTGGGCACCAGTGGACTCACATGTGCTTGCGGTGGAACTCCAGGATCTTCTCGAGCGCGTGCCCCTGGCCTGGCAAGTACTTGTGGGCTTGGAGGTGCTCCCGGTCTAGCACTTCATCGTAATCTCCTATTTCCGCTGGGATGAGGGAATGAATATAATTCCAATTTTAAATAAAGTAAAATGTAAGTGTCTATGTGGGCAAATACATAAAGTAAAGGTAAATATATATATTGTAAATCAATAGCGAAATAATGTATCTCTAAAGATGAGATTTTGTAATTAATTTTTCCAAATATTTTATGCCATTAAAAGGCAACTGAGGGCCATGCAAGTGGTGAAGTGATTTCTTCTGACTTTGGCGGTACAGCCCAAGAGGCTCCGGGGAGGTTTGGGTCAAGCCAGGGGTCTCACATGAGGGCTGATTATTAAACTTTTTTTTTTTATTTGCATATGGGCAGGAGGCACCAGGAATCAAACTCCAGACCTCCAGTATGGCAGGACGGAGCTCTGCCTGCTGAGCCACGGCAGTCTGCCCTGATTATTAAACTTTTTGACACAGCTGTCATGGTCAGGTTCATGTGTCAACTTGGCCAGGTGGTGGTCCCTGTTTTTCTGGTTGGGCAAGTGCTGGCCTGTCTGTTGCTAGGAGGACATTTCATACAATTAAATCATGATCACATCAGCTGCATCCACAGCTAATTCCATTTGTAGTCAGCCAAGGTGAGCATCTTCTGCAATGAGTGATGCTTAATCTAATCACTGGAAGTCTTTTAAAGAGGATTCAGAAGAGACAGGCCCCCTTCCTGCTTTGGCTGGTGAGACTCTCCTGTGGAGTTCATTCAGACCCTCCAACAGAGTCATCAGCTTCACAGCCTGACCAATGGATTTTGAACTCTACACTCCCATGGTTATGTCAGACACTTTCATAAATTTTCTATTTATGGATATTTCCTGTTGATTCATTCTGTTTCTCTAGAGAACCTTAACTAATATAACTGGTATCAGGAGTTGTTCTTAAGAAAGAGAATCTTAAAAATGGGTTTTTACGATTGATTTCCTACTCTGACTGGACTCAAAGGCACTAAGGACTCTGATTCCTGTAATCAGAATGATACTGCCAATCCATGGGGTGAGCTGGCAAAAGAGATAGTCAAAATATCACCATTCGATTCTTCTAATGCTTCGCTTATATGAAGCCAGGCTCTGGGATTTAATGTTTTTGAAACCCTTAAGGAGTTTTGTAGAAACAGGAGTTATAGAGATGTTGGCTGGTGGTTGTTAGATACACTGCATACACTGATGAGTGAGAGGTATGAGCTTAAGGCTTCAAATGAGAAGCTTACGCGCCATTTGACAGACATAAACATTTCTATGAGTGTTCTGAAGGAAAATCTTACTTCCTGTAGCCACAGACTTGAGATCTCTGAAAATTAGACTTAGAATTTTATTGGTAGAGTAGCAACTTTATAGCATAAACTGAAATCTCAATCTCGCATGGTGTCTGCCGTTAAAGTGAGAGCACTGATTGCAAAGGAGTGGGACCCTGAAAAATGGGATGGCAACATATGGATTGATAATGAATGATGTCCGTGGTGAGGTTAAAATCCTATGTCATGCTGAGGCTTCTCTAGATAACCCTGTAATAGTCTGCTCTGAGGACACAGCTGCCCCATCTCCAGCCTGCCTTGAGGAGTTGGCCACTCAACCTCCACTTGAAGGGATTAGCCCTAGAGTGATTAATCCTGTTTCACCAGATGAAATTGCAAATGAATGCCCTTAAGCAAATGGCTTGGAAGATATTTCTAATTCTTTTCATGACCCATACCCACCACCCCTCATTTCTTCCAGACCTATAACTAGACTAAAGTTCCAACAGGCCCCTAAAGCTGAGGTACAAAGTATCACACACGAGGAGGTACGTTATACTCCAAAAGAACTATGTGAGTTTCCAATTTATATAGACAGAAATCAGGGGAATATGTGCTGGCAATGGATTTTAAGGGTGTGGGATAATGGTGGGAGGAATATAAGGATGGATCAAGCTAAATTTATTGATATGGGCCCACTAAGCAGAGATTCTGCATTCAATGTTATAGCTCAAGGGGTTAGAAAGGCATTAATAGTTTGTTTGGGTGGTTGGTTGAAACACGGATCAAAAGGAAGTCGACATTACCTGAGGTTGAAATGCCAGAACTGTGCTGGTATAATGTAGATGAGGGGATCCACAGGCTTAGAGAGACTGGAATGTTAGAGTGGATTTATCATGCAAAGCCTGCTCTTACACTCCAAGTATGTTCGGAGGATGCACCTTTTACCAGAACTGTGAGAAATAAACTTGTGAGACTAGCACCATCATCCCTGAAGAGTTCTATAGTTGCACTTCTCTGTAGGTCAGATATTACTGTGGGAACTGCTGTTACTAAGCTGGAATCCTTAAACATAATGGGGATGACCGGATCCCGAGTTGGCAGAAGCCAGGTGGCAGCACTTAATCGCCAAAGACAGGGTTTAGATGTGGCTATTATAATAGACAGCAAATTCAACACAGGAGTCAAAATAATCTGACTCGCAGAGATTTGTGGCATTGGCTAGTAAATTATGGGATTCCTAGAAGTACAATAGATGGACAGTCTATTAAATTCTTCTTTGAGCTGTATAAACAAGAGTTTTAGGTCAAGTGAACAGAAGTCTAACTTGAATTACAAAAACGCAGAGTCACAGCCCCTTAATCAATTTCCAGAACTGAGACAGTTTACAGACCCAAGGCCTCTTGAATGAAGAGGAAGCCAGGTCCCTTTGGGGGAGAAACCTCTTATATTGCCACAAATTTATACTGTTAATCTTCCTCCAAGCCTTCTCCAAGGAGACTGACAGCCTTTTACCAGGAGGTAAAAACTGTGCACTGGGGAAAAAGAAATGATCAGATATAAGAGACTGCTTCAGAAGTGACATTAATTCCAGGGGACCCAAAACGTCACTCTGGTCCACCAGTGAGCATGGGGGCTTATGGAGGTCAGGTGATCGACCTGAGTTTTAGCTCAGGTCCATCTCACAGTGGGCCCAGTGAGCCCCCGAACCCATTCTGTTGTTATTTCCCCAGTTCCAGAATGCATAATTGGCATACACATACTGAGTAACTGGCTGAATCCTCACAATGGTTCTCTAACTCGTTGGAGTAAGGGCTATTATGATGGGAAAGGTTAAGTGGAAGCCACTAGAACTGCTCCTACCTAGCAAAATAGTAAATCAGAAGCATACCATATTCCTGGAGGGAATCCAGAGATTATTTCCACTCTTAAGGACTTGAAGGATACA
This sequence comes from Myrmecophaga tridactyla, assembly GCA_004026745.1. NCBI lineage: Eukaryota > Metazoa > Chordata > Mammalia > Pilosa > Myrmecophagidae > Myrmecophaga > Myrmecophaga tridactyla. The sequence continues at coordinate 848 of PVIY010015564.1, read as the reverse complement.
GGGGTGGTGATTCCCATTACATCCCTATTCAACTCTCCTATGTGGCCTGTGCAGAAAACAGATGGGTCTTGGAGGATGACAGTGGATTATTGTAACCTCAACCAGGTGGTAACTCCAATTGCAACTGCTGTTCCAGATGCAGTATCATTGCTTGAGCAAATCAATACATCCCCTGTGGCAAATGCTTTTATCTCAATAGCTGTTAGTATGGACCACTAGAAATAGTTTGCTTTCAGCTGGCAAGGTCAGCAATATACTTTCATGTCCTACCTCAGGGGTATATCAACTCTCCAACTCTATGTCATAATCTTGTCTGCAGGGACCTTGATCATTTCTCTCTCCCACAAGACATCACACTGGTCTACTGTATTGATGATATCATGTTGATTGGACCTAGGGAGCAAGAAGGTCCCTACTTCTAGACTTTTTGGTAAGACATTTGTGTGTCAGAGGATGGGAGATAAATCCAACAAAAATACAGGGGCCTTCCACCTCAGTGAAATTTCTAGGTTTCCAGTGGTGTGGGGCAGGCTAAGATATCCCTTCTAAGGTAAAGGGTAAGTTGCTGCATCTGGCCCCTCCCAAGACCAAAAAAGAGGTACAAGGCCTAGTTGGTCTCTTTTGATTTTGGTGACAACATATTCCTCATTTGGGTGTGCTACTCTGGCCCATTTATTGAGTGACCAGAAAAGCTGCTATTTTTGAGTAGGGACCTGAACAAGAGGAGGCTCTGCGACAGGTCCAGGCTGCTGTACAGGCTGCTATCCCACTTGGGTTGTATGATCCAGCAGATCCAATGGTGCTGGAAGTGTCAGTGGCAAGAGCCTTTGGCAGGCCCCTATAAGAGA
>PVIY010015563.1:0-53580 GCA_004026745.1 Myrmecophaga tridactyla | reverse complement strand
AGACTATGTGTAGATTTCTCAGCAGAAACCATGGAGGCGAGAAGACAGTGGGATGATATATTTAAAATACTAAAAGAGAAAAACTGCCAACCAAGAATCCTATACCCAGCAAAATTGTCCTCCAAAAATGAGGGAGAAATTAAAACGTTTTCAGACAAAAAGTCACTGAGAGAATTTGTGACCAAGAGACCAGCTCTGCAAGAAATACTAAAGGGAGCACTAGAGACAGATACGAAAAGACAGAAGAGAGAGGTGTGGAGAAAAGTGTAGAAAGAAGGAAAATTAGATATGACACATAAAAGAATAAATGACAGAGGAGCATCTACTGCGCACGGCAGAGACCAGGCAAAGGCAGGCCTCCTCTATGGCACAGGTCGGCAGAGCCTGCAGAAAGACAAACAGGAGCCCTGAGGACCAGTTCTCAGGACAGCAGCCCCCCAACTCCCCGAAGGACAAGGCTGCAGCGGTTCACCTCTGGAGGCATCCGAGCAACAAAACACAAGCGCCACTCCACTACTGAGGAGACTGACCAGTCAGCCACACTGACAAGCTGACATGAGAAGAGGCGTCTTCATTTCTAAGAGTAAATACTATTTGCCACAGTTCTTTTAGACTCAATATCTGATAATCAATAATTAGAAGACCCACCAGAAAATGGGGAAAAGAATGGAACTTTCTCAAGATTAGTCAACAGAACCAGACCCAGAGATGTTCAGATGTTGGAACTATCAGAAGGGAAGGTAAAATAACTATGATTAAAATGTTAAAGAAGCCGGTGGAAAAGGTGTGAAATAAACAATATGCATGTATAGATGGGTGGGGATTTCATAAAAAATGAGAACTCATACACAAAAGAAACAAATGAAAATGTTACAAATAAATATCATGATAATAGAAATGAAGAATCCCTTCAACAAGCTTTTTAGCAGACTGTACACAGCATCAGAAAGCTAGTGAAGTTTAGGATAGCGTAATAGAAATGATCCAAACTTTAAACAAACAGGAAAAAATAATGAAACAAAAAGCACAGAATAGAGAATCCAATTCTGGGACAATAGTAAACAGTCTAATATATATGTAATTAGAGCCCCAAAAGAAGAAGAGAGAGAGAAATGAGAGCAGAATAAATATTTGAAAGTATAATGGTCAAGAATTTTCCAAAACTAATGAAGGAAAATAAACCACATAAACAAAAAGCTCAGAAAAACCAAAGCAGAATAAACATCAAGAAAAATACATTTAGAGAGACCCAAACAAAGTCTTTAAGGCAGGCAGAGGTGGATGGGCAGTTAAATATAAAGAAACAACGGATGCGAGCATTCTTCTCTCAGACGCTTTATAAGCCAGAAGGCAATGGAGTAATTTCTTTAATGTATGGAAACACACACACACACCCCCCAACTCAGGATCATACACTCAGTGACATTTTTTTTAAAGTAAAATAAAAACATTTTTAAACAAATGGAAATTGAAAGAAACCACTGCCAGATGACATGGACTTTAAGAATTGTTAAAGGAATTCTCGAGGCAGAAGGAGTATGATAGCAGCAGGAAATTTGGATCTGAAAAGAAACGGAGAGTGCTAGAAATGGTAAAAAGTTGGTAAATACAAAGGTTTACTTTCTTATTTTTAAATCATTAAATATAATTCAATGTCTAGGGAAAATATTAATATATTTTGGAGTTTCTAGCAGGTGAAAACGCTTATAAAAATTATGAAAATGATAGCATATAATATGAGAAAGAGAAAATGGAAGAATATTATTATAAGGTTCTGACACAACCGTGTAATCTTATCTGAATGTATACTGTCACAAGTTAATCATGTACGCAATGACCCTTAGAGCAATCACTGAAAAAGTAAAATAAAAAGCTATAAACAATAAACTAATGTTGGGGATAAAATGGAATCATAAAATAATACTTAATCCAAAATAAAACTGTAAAAGGGAGAAAAGGAACAGAAAACAGATGGGACGAATAAAATACATACAGCAAGGTGACAGACTTAAACTCAACCATATCAGCAATTATATTAAATGAAAATGATCTTGACATTCCAGTTTGAAGGCAGAGATTGTCAACTGGATTTTTAAAACAGCAAGAACCAACCATACACCATCTATAAGGACACACTCCAAGGTCACAGACAGGTTATAAGTAAAGGGATGGAACAAGATAAACCAGGAAAAAAAAATTATATGTTGCAGAGCCTGCATTATAACAGATGAAAGAGACTTCAGAGTAAGAAATTTTACTGAGGACAGAGGAGAGACACTGAATAATGATAACGGAATCAGTCTGTTAAGAGGGCACAAGATTCTAAAGTCATGAAAAAGTCCGAAAGGGGAAAGACAAATTCATAATTATAAGGAAAGATTTTGCTGTTCTTTTCTCCGTAACTGAGTAACAAGTGGACAAAATAAGAAAAAACCAAACAACACTATTAATCAACTTGACGTAGCAGACATACATAGAATACTTCATCTAAGAACAGCATAATAAGCATTCTTTTCAATTGCACATGGACATTCACCAAGAGAGACCATTTTCTGGGCCAAGAAACAAACATTGACAGAGTTTTAAAAGGTTGAAATCATGTAAAATATGTTCTCTGATAACAATGGAATTGTTTTCAGAAAGCTACCTGACAGAATACTTAAATATTTGGAAAGCAAATAATACACTTTTAAATCAACTTTGGGTCAAATAAAGAACTTATAGGGCATTTAGAAAATATTTTGAACTGAAAGCAAATGAAAAGCAGTATGTTAACATTTATAGGATGCAGTTAAAGCAGTGCTTAGAGGGAATTTTATAGCAGTGAGTGATTATAATACAAAAGAAGGAAGACCTCATACCAATGATCTAATTCAAGGGTTAGCAAACTTCTTCTGTAAAGAGCAAGATAGTAAATATTTTTATCTGAATGCATTATAATCTCTGCTGCAACTACTCAACCATGCCTCCATAGCTTCAAAGAAGTCAGAGACTAAATAAATGATATGTATGCGTTCCAATAAAACTGCATTTACAAAAGAAGGCAGTGAGCTGGATTTGGCCCCTAGGCTGTAGTTTGTTGATCACTGATCTGGTTTTCCACCTTAAGAAACTAGAAAAAGAAGAGCAAATTAAATCCAAAGCTAGCAAAAGGGAGGAAATTATAAACACCAGGAGTCAATGAAATTGAGAGACAAACCGTAGAGAAAATTATTAAAACCAAATCTGGAACTTTGAAAATAGCAATAAAATTGATAAATTTTTAGCCTGGATGATAAAAAGACACAAATCACCAATATTAGTCAGGAAAGAGGGGACTTCACTATATTTCCTACAGATATCAAAGGGATAATAAGAAAATGTTATGAACACTTTTGTATCAATGAATTTGATACCTTAAGTGAAATAGACAAAGTCCTTAAAGACACAAGTTACAAAATATATATATATATCAAGAAATAGATTATGTCAATAGCTTTATAACTAATTTTTAGGAAGAAAAATTTCTACTAAAATACCTTCTTATAAAAACCAAAACCAAAACCAAAAACACCACTCTGATGGCCCCACTGGTGAATTATACTAACATTTACAGTGGAAGTGATACCATTCCTATCCAAATATTCTTCCAGGAGATTGAAGAGAAAGAGTTCTCAACTTATTTCATGTGACCAGCATTACTCATACCAAAATCAGTCAAGAACATTACAAACAAAGAAAATATAGATCAATATTATCTATAAATATAGATACAATTGCAAATCAAATCCAACAGCATATAAAAAGTAAAACTCATGATGAGAAAGTAGGATTTATTTCAGAGTTGACCAAATAACCATCTCAATAGGTGGAGGAAAAGTATTTAAAAAATTTCAGCATTAATTCATGATTAAACATTTCTCAAAGACTAGGAATAGAAAGCAACGCTCTTTGCATGATTAACATCATCTGCAAAAAAATACAGTTAAAATCATGACTAATGGTGGAAACCAATGCTGTTTACCAACCATGTTTGGAAATAGGGCCAAAGAATTTTCATTCTTAAAACATTTATTCAATATTATAATTAGGGTCCTAGATAGTGCAATTGGACTAGAAAAAACAGTTAAAGTCGTAGATTGGAAAAGAATAAATACAACTGTCTTTAGCCACAGATGATATAATTATTTATATAGAAAACCTCAAGGAATTTACTAAATATCTACTAGAAATAAGTGAATTTAACAAGGTCAACATACCAAAAGAAAATCATTTCTACATACTAGTAACAAACAGTTGGAAAAAGAAATTAAAATATATACATATATATCATTTACAAACCCTCAAGAGAAAACATGAAATACTTAAATATAAGTTTAATAAAATATGTGTAACATGTGTACATGGAAATTTGCAAAACATTGCTGAGAGAAATTACAGAAGACCTAAATAAATAGGGTGCTATATTGTTTTCATAGGTCAGAGAATGCAATATTCTTCAGAAGTCAATTCTTCTAAAATTATCTACAGATTTAGTGCAATTCCAATTTCTTCTGTGGATATTTACAAAATTATTTCATACTTTATATGGAAATGTAAAGGACTCAGGATAACCAAAATAATTTGAAAAAGACAAAAAATTTCTAGGAATTGCACTATCCAAATTCAAGATTGAGTGCAGTACGGTTTTGGGATAGGGACAGCATACAGATCGATGGAACAGAATAGAATCCATAAACAGATCTACACACATGTGTTCAATTGATTTTCAACAAAAATGCCAAAGTAACTCAAAGGGAAAAAGATAGTCTTTTCTTCAAATAGACATTAAAATCTAGAATATATAAGGAACTTTTACTGTTCAAAAATAAGAAACTAATTTCAATCTAATTGACAAATGGGCAAGATACTTGAAGAGATACTTCATCAAAGAAGATATACAAATGGTAAATAAGCACATGAAGAAATGCTCAACATCATTAGTAGGGGAAAACAAATAAAAAACACAATGAGATGCAACTACATACATTCTAAAATGGTTACAATTTTATAATTGACAAGGGACTCCTGACCCAGACAAGATGGTGTACGCTCATTTCTCCCTGTAACCCCCCCCCCCACACACACATAGGTGCAACTGTACACCCCGGACATAACAAGGAAGCAAAGTTGGACAATGTAATAAAGTAAGAGGAAGGTACATTGGTTTGTCACCCCAGAACTAGGGAACAACATAAGAGCAGATATCTCTTCTCTCCTCACCCAACAGAAAACGACCACCGGCTCTGACTTTTCTCAACTTCCAACTTCTCAAGAGAAGGTGGCCCAGTAAGGCTGTTTTCCCTCTAATCGAATGAGCATCTCATTGACAAGGGGCCGAGCCTGGTAACACCAGCAAGGGGAATTTATCATGAAACTTGCTAACAATGAGCCACGAGGAAAAGGCTCTCCTACCTCACCAGGAAATTTCATCTGGGCAGTTGAGTGGCACCGGCTTGGGGGACCCCCCGAAATGAGCGCCCTGGCCTGGGAAGTCTCATTGTCCATGTGGGCCTGAGAGTCCTCTACTTCACCTTGATGCATTTAGGAAGGGGAAGAATCAGTAAGGGTCATACTGTGTCCTCTGCCCCATCAGCAGCAGACAGCACAGCCCGTGGGAACCTCTTGGGACCTCTCCTGTAGCACCAGCAGGGACCAATGGGAGTCCCAGCAGGTCTACAAGAAGAAACTAGGAAAAAAAGAGAAAAATAACCCCAAAGCAGTAGAAATAAATAAATAAATAATAAAGCTCAAAGCAGAAATTAATACAATTGATATAGGAAGCCCAGCAGGCCTACCACAAGAAACAAGAAAAAGAAGAGAAAAATAAAGCCAAAAGAATCATAAGGAATGAAATAAGAGCAGAAATCAATGAAATTGAAATAGGATAACAGAGAAAAGCAGTGAAACAAAAAGCTGTTTTTTTAAAAAAATCAATAAAATTGATAAACTTCTAGCACGACTGATGAAAATAAAGAGAAGGCACGAGACAAATCACCAGTATCAGTAATAAAATAGGGGCTATCACTATAGATCCTTAGTTAAAGTAATTGTCTAGGAACAGCATTATACTTATAACAAATGAATCAATTTATTGGATCAGTTGGATAGGTTCCTTGGAAACCTCAAGCTACCAAAGCTCAACCAAATGAATCTGATAATCTGAGTCCATTAACCAGTTTTAAAAAGAAGAATTCATTTAAAACCTCCTGAAAAAGAAACATCCAAGCCCAATGGTTTCACCGGAGGACTCCAACACTCATTTAAAGAAGAATTAACATCAATTTTACACAATTTCCTCCAGAAAATAGAAGAGAAGGGAATATTTCCCAAGGCTTTTTATAAGGCCAGTGGTATCCCTGATACTAAAACAAGACAAGACTGGAAAAAAAGAGAAAACTACACACCAATATCTCTCATAAATATACACACAAAATTCCTCAACAAAATATTAGCAAAAGGAATCCAACAATGTATAAAAAGAATTACAGAATATGAATGAGTTGTATTTATTCCAGGTATATAAGGTCGATTCAATATTTAAAAATTAATAAGTGTATCAGTAGGCTATGAAGAACAATCATGTAATCATATCAATTGATGTAGAGAAAGCATCTGACAAAATCCATGAAAAAGAGTATCTACAGAAAATCTGTAGCTAACATCATACTTGATGGCAAAAGATTGAATCCTTTCTCCTTAAAATTGGGAAGAAGGCAAAAATGACTGCTCTTACCTTTTCATTCAACATAGTACTGGAACACCTAGCCACTGCAGTGAGGCACAAAAAAGAAATAGAAAGCATACAAATTAGAAAGGAATAAATAATACTGTTCCTATTTGCAGGTGACATGATTGTACATAAAAAATCTTGAGAGATCTACATAAAAAGTGAGTTCAGCAAGGACACATGCACAAATCAATCACATCTCTATATACTGACAATGGACATGTGGAAATCGAAATTAAAAACACAATTTAAAATTGTTACAAAGAAAACAAAGTATTAAGGTATACAAAAATATTTACAGGATTTGTATACTTAAAAATTACAAAATGTTGATGAAAACAATTAAAAGAGTCCTAAATATTCATGGGTTCGAAGACTCAACATAGCAATGTTACCAATTCTCCCCAATTGGTTTTATGCAATTTTGATCAAAATCCTAAAGTAAGGGTTTTAGTTAACCCAAAAAGCTTAATCTAAAATTTCGGTGGAAAGGCACAGGGCCTTGAATAGCTAAAAAAATCTTGGAAGAAAAAAGTGAGGAATCACCCTATTAGGGTTTACTATATAGCAAGAGCAACCAAGAAAGTGTGGTTTTAACAAAGGGAGATGTAAATTGATGGAAGAATCCAGAAACAGACCCACACAAATTTATTTGACTGATTTTTTTCTTTTTTTGTATGCTGTACAGCAGGGGTCACATTTCATTCTTTTTCCATGTGATTATCCCGTTATTGCAGCACCATTTGTTGAAGTTTTCGTTTGTTTGTTTGGGAAGTGCATGGACCAGGAATTGAGCCCGGGTCTCCCGCATGGCAGGTGAGAATTCTACCGCTGAACCACCCTTGCACCCACCTGCTCGGCTGATTTTTGTCAAAGGTATGAAAGCAAGTCAATAGATGAAAGGAATTCTGCTGAGTGAAAAAAGCCAAGTCCAAAAGTTTAAATACCATATGATTCCATTTATGTAATGTTTCGAAACAACAAAAGTATAGAAATGGAGACCAGATCAGTGCTGCCAGGAGTTCGGGATGGAGGCTGGGCGGGAAGAGTGTAGGTGAGGTCTACCAAAGGCCACATGAGGAGTCCTTGTAACCAGAGAATGTTCCATATTTTGACCATAAAAACCCATAAATGTGATAAAGTTCTATAGACTAAATACACACACACACACATACACACTTGCACAAATGAGTACAAGTGGGAAAATCTGAATAAGATCAGTGGAGTATATCAATGATAAAATACTGGTTACGATGTTGTTCTACCGTTTTGCAAGATGTTACCTGGGGGACACTGGGTAACAGGTATACAGATCTCTGTTTTTCTTACACTTGCACATGAATCTACAATTATCTCAATAGAAATTTCAGTTAAAAAGGTAATACTCGGTTTGGGAGCAACTGGAAATCACTTCCATTGTTCTTGAGAATTCAAAATGGTGCGTATAGTCCCTTTGGAAAATGTTTCTTATAGATTTAACCATGTACTTACCTTGCAACCCAGCAATCTGACTCCTTGGTATTTACCAAAGAGAAATTAAATCATATGTTGATGCAAATACCTAAACACAAATATTCATTGAAGCTTTATTAATAAAAGCCAACTGGAACTTGTGAATGGATAAAGAAATTATGGAACAGTCCTATAGTGGGCTACTACTCAGCATTAAAAAGCCATGTCACTCATACATGCAACATCATACATCAACCTAAAAAGCATTATGCTAAGTGAAATATACTAGACACAAAAAGGTAACTTACTGTATTACATTTATAAGAGAGTCCAAAAAAGTCAAACTATTAAGACAGAAATCAGATCAGCATTTGCCATAGCCTGGGGACAAGAGGAACACAATTATTTCAAGCGGTACAAAGGAACTTTGGGGGGTGATGGTACTATTCTATATCTTGATTGTGATGGTACTTAAATATTGTTCATAGTTGTCAAAACTCATCAAACTGTATACATAAAAACTGAATTTTATTGTATGTAAATTAAACCTCACTTAAATCAATTGAGCAAGATTTTCCAATGTACGATAAATATACTGAAATGATTTTTTCTATGTCTCAACAAATAAAAATGACATAAACTGTCTCAACAAATAAAAATGACATAAAACTGTCACTTATAATAGCATCAACAAACAACAAATTACCTAGGAATGTAATTATAGATGCATAATATCTCTACACAGGAAACTTGAAGGCATTACTGAAAGTAAAGATCTAAATAGATGAAAGATATAGCAAATTCATTGATTGGAAACTCAAATTTCTAAATATGTCAATTTACCCGACCTGTAGATACAACGCAATTGCAAGCCAAATCCGGAGACTTTTTTATAAATGAAAATTGAGAAGCTAATTATTAACGTTCCTATGGAAACAAAGAGTGCCAAGAGGAGTCAAAGCAATCTTGAACAACGAAGTGAGAAGACTCCCACTATCAGATATTAAAACTTTATATTATATGGCGGCTGCCATGGCTCAGCAGGCAGAGCTCCGACCTGCCGTGCTGGAGGTCTGGAGTTCGATCCCTGGTGCCTCCTGCCCATATGCAAATTAAAAAAAAAAAAAACTTTATATTATAAACCTCAAGTAATTAAGTAGATATGATATTAACTGGGGGCCATCCCATGTTAATCCACCCATGTAAGTACTTAATTTATGACAAGGCACTAGTAATGCAATATTGAATGAATACTTTTCAGTGACTAACACTGGATCAATTTGATATCTATATGGAAAAAACTCCTACCCCATATTCTGTACAAAAATTAATCTGAAAATGATTATAAACCTAATTATGAAAGGCAGGAACAATAAAACTATTAGAAAATACATAAGAGAATATCATCATGATCTCCAACTAGCCAAAGATTCATTTGACAGGGCACAAAAAACATAAACTCCTAAAAAGGATCATGTTTTAGGTTTCATTAAGATAAGAACCTCTGATTATCAAAATATGCCATTATGAGAGTAGTAGGGCACAGTCTGAGAAAATATCTGCATTGTAAATACTGCAAAATCTATTATATCCATCCACAATATAAAATAATTTCTACGAGTCAAGAAATCCAAAGGAAAGAGGGTGAATTTCTTTGCAAGACAGTATATACAAATAGACTATAATCATACGTAAAAGTGCTCAATTTTATTAGTTATGGGAAATGCAAATTCTAACCCTGATGCAATATTAGTAGTACACAACTAAACAGAATGACAAAGGAGAAAAAAAGACCAGGAAAAACAAGAAAACTAAACAATACCACGTGATAGCAAAGAAACAGAGCAATAGAGACCCTTGTGGACTGCTGGTGGGGGTATGAATTGATATCACTTTAGAAAATTGTTTGGCATTGTCTATTGACCCCAATCATTTACCCACCCTAGAACCAGTAATTTCATTCATATGAATATATTAAGAAGAAATGCATACATATGTTCACAATAAGATATGTATCTACAAAAATGTTATTGCCTGTAGTAGTCTTAACAGCCCCAAATTAGAAACAATTCAAATACCTGTTACTAGTAAAATGAATTTTTAACGTATGGTATATTCACACAATGGAATATAATATAATAACAACAGTTTTAAAATAACAAACAAAATAGAATTCTATACAGCAATGAAAGTTACTAGTTTAGGTGACTTTCACAATGTTAAGGGAAAGAAACCAACACAAAAAGGACATATTGTTTGATTCCACTTACATAAAGTTTTAAGAATTCATTATTAATCGGTGATGATGGAAGTCAGTGTGGTGTCTTTCTTTTTGGAAAATGAATGTCTGGGAAATGACAAGGGAGGTTTCTGAGATTATGTTTATGGCCCGTATCTTGACTGGAGTGACGGTTAACAGGTATGTTCCATTTGTAAAAATGTATAGAATGGTAATATAGGATTTGTTTATTTTCCTGTCTGCATTATTTTGATAAAATTTTACAAAATGAGAAAAACAAACACACCCATTAAAACTGTATTATCAATTCTTTTGGAGCACACCGCTATATCAACTTTCACACATATAGATTAAAATAAGTAAAAGCTGTTAAGTCCACAGGAGTCTTCTAAAAATTACAAATACATTCTTTTAAGATTATGCTTCTCAGAACTTGGCTAAATTTTGCCAGGTGTGGCAATAATGATACGTGTACACTTAAGAGTGAAAACCTAAACATGCAATAAGTTTCATGATTCCATTTTAATATTGGATAATTTAAATTTTACCACAATTCCAAGATTGGAAAGCAGAGGCCATATCTTAAAAAAGAAAATAGTGCTCATATTTGGACGATGAATGACATTTTCCCAGAAATTCAGCGATCTAATCTTAAAATGTATCTCATTACTGTTGGCAGTCTTCCAAGTGCTAATGCAAAGGAGTGAAAACATTGGTTATTGCCAAGTTCTTAGTGTCCTTCCTTGGACCACCAGCTAGAAAAACCAATAGAAGTTTATTTAGCCAACCAGTCTGTTTTAAAATTTGCCTATGTAGAGCGCCCATTAGTGTTTAAATATTTTGTTATAAAGTTATTACATTTACTTAGAATAAGGTTTTAAAGAAATTTATAGAGAAAATAAATAATGGAACTACTGTGGAACACTGTATAATAAAATTAATAGAAAATAGCCTTTTGGCCTTTTAGAAACCTCTCTGAGTTTATACATGCTTTGGTACATGCTTTGGTACTCTGGGGAGGAAACAAGTCATGAAATGATTCAAGTTGACTGAGTCAACAACAGAAATTTTATTCAGAAATGAATGACCATGTTTGCAATAACCCCCCCCCCAAATATGAAATGTAAAATGGTTACGAAATTCTAAATCTCAACCAGCACACATACAATTCATTGAACACTGTAATTCTCAGAGTCATGAAATTTGACATGGTAAGACATTATTTTTATCAGTCGGGGCAAAAAAACAAACAAAAGAACACTAGGTCCTTTTAGAAGTTTGAAGAAGATATAAATGATCTTTTGGTTTTTCACCCTCCTTTGAACAGTTTTTACGTCTCTTTTTTTTTCTTTGTAAGATATTGCCAATCATCTGTGTAATATTTATTTAAAATATCTTAACTTAGAACAACTAACTTAAAAACAAATGTAAGCATTCCATGCATGTTCTACTACTTCAAGAATAAAATTAAAACAAGATATCCTCTGTAAAGCAAATATATTTATTATGCACTTTCATATACATAGGGATTTTTGCTTAATATAATACAAGGAATAAAATAAAACTTTTACAATGTGAAATTCAATGTACATTGTAGGATATTTACATACCCAAACCAAGGGAAAAATAAAAGAAAGCATTTGTCTGCAACTATACTTGCTGATAAGTGTAAATAGAGAAATAGTAAGCAAAACATACATTTGCATAACCAAAACAATTTTGAGAAAAGTACTTTTGATTTCTTAAGTAGTGAGTTATTTTTGGTGAGGGTGAAGGTGGTGGCGGTGGTGGGCAGCAAGAGACAAAAAAAAAATTGCTGCATTTTACATTGTTGTCAATCTTCCTTCCAAAACCTTTTTCACAAATATCCATTTAAAAAAAATTTTCATTACTCCATTTCCCTTGTTATCAACTCATGGCCCTTGGGGAATGGGCACAGATGGAATGTTGCAATGTTAAAAGCACGTGGTATTATAATTATGAAGTGGCAACAGCTGATTTACAAAATTTAAACATTTCAATTCCAAAAATAGCTTTTTAAGAGTTTTATATTTGGAGGACAATTTTTACTCTTCTTATTGGGACAGAAATCATTTTTCAGTCATGGCATTAGAGCTCCCACAGGAACAAGTAAGCAAAGCGTGGCATCTTGACACCCTCTTCTCCCTTATCCTAAATGAACACTGCATGTCGTCCTATTCCAAAACCCAATCTATATAAAAACATCAAGAGGAACAGTTACTTTTGAAAATCATATTTTCCAACAGGTTCTCTTCCTACCAACTGTTTCAAGTGTATAAAGTATGGATACGAAAACAAATCTTTGAAAAACATAATTATGTAATGAGCTGTATCTTTTTGCCCTTTGGCTACAAGGTGCATTTTTTGTAACAAACAATAAAATTAAATAAATACAATTCCCACTAGTTCAAGGTTAATAGAAAAACTGGTAGCTTTCTTTTTTCTAAAGAAAAATACACCTAATAAGAAATTAGACTTCATCTTCTACAGTATTGTAAATGTACTGCATTTGAAATATGACTAAAGGTGTTCTAATAATAGGATGTGCTCATACTTATTAACAGAATCGCTAACACTCTTAAGGCTACTTTGTAAGAGTCCTATTAAGTGTATTTAATAAATGTCCCATAGGGACAAGCATTCAATACTTGAAACATTCACATTCGAGTTATCACTATTGCCATGTCACCTTCAGATTGACAGAACTTATCAACTTGTTTCTGATTCCTGATATGGCACATCAATGACATAAACAAAATGAATTTTGCTGACTTTAAAAAAACAAAAGCAAAATCAAAAGCCTTATAAAAGATTCAAGCGAAACATTTCTCACAACCAACTACATACTTCTATTTCTGTGAATAGTATGTGTCCTTCATTACTGACCTCTGGTACTAGGTCATATATTCTGAAGATTTCCCCAGTAGTAGCAATGGTTTTGTGCTGGATCTCCAAATTCTCTTTCCTCGTTCCTCCTTATCAAGAGCACATGGAAAGAATTTGTTTTTTTTCCTAAGACTAACCAGGCTCATTCAAAGATCAAACCCACACCCACAGTTTCTAAGCAATCTGCTACCCTTCCAGACATACCCTCCCCAGGCTGGGGTCACAGGCTGATGTGAACCAGACAACTTCGCTTTCCTTGGTCACAGACTTTGTCCAGAGAAATAGGAAAGAGTATATGGATAGAAAAGTGCAAATCCTTCACTAGTTTTTATCAAGTAACAGTGAAAAATAGGACACGTGTTCAGACTGATGGGTAGAGGTGTCATCTGCGAAGGGCAGCACACAGTACATTCATCAAACTTATCACCCAACGAAGCCATTAAGATTGATCTGATTTTCAGGGGGGCTATTTAGATTATACAGTGTTTTATGAACTATAGACTGCTGGGAGGGAAGCCAACATTAACATCTGCTCTGGTAAATTATATCCCATTTAACTGGCAGGAAGATAAGGGCAGTCGATGAGTTGTCCAGGGACCCAAAACCTACCCCCAACAAGGCAGGTCCACCTCCGTCTGCACACAGGCGAGCAGTGCCCCACAGCCAGGCCCAGGAGGGGGAGTGATGAGTGAGTGCAAGCTGACCGTGCCTCCCAGAGGATGAAACGCAACTCTGCTCTGCCCACACTCTGTTTTGTTTTGTTTGGGACTCTTTTAGCCAGAGAGGAGGATTCCAGATTGAAACTTAGAGCAGCTCCCTAAAATAACAGAAATTATTAAAATGAAACCTGCCAATAAAACATCTTTTTCACCTCTATGTGGCATTTATATAGAAACTTATGTTCATCCAATGTTGAAGGTGTAGTGAACATAAAACAGTTGTAAGATTTATTTTATTGAGCAACATTTTAAAGATACAAGAAACAGGCCATATTCTACTACAATGCAAATGTGACTAAAACAGTATGCTTAAGTTTCTTTTGCCACAAGAAGAAAAAAAATAAATACAAGGAACACTGCCTTTTCATATATTTGACCATGGCACATGCACATTTATCAAATCTTAACTTAAAATACTTTAATCAATTTTTTTTTCAGCTTTTATCAGGGAACTGCAGTATATATCTGCCTTGAAAATAAAAGTGCTTATCCTTGTGTATTGAGCACAAAGCACACAAAATGAAATTTTTAAGCAGAGAGGGTTACACTGAGAAGGCAGCCTTACTATTTAGGCACATTGCAGTCATTAAGGTAACTGTACTGCAGATATCACATTCTTCTTTTTTTTTTTTTTTTCAGCAAATCAACAGGCAACTTCTGTTTTCATCCAGTAGCTGGAGATCCACTCCAATAACATCTTCTGTTTCACAGACTAGGAAACTAATACAAAAGTTTTTAAAAAGAGAGAGAATTAATTCCTATCTTATACTATATAATCAATTATACATAGCTTAAAATTTTATATAATACAAATAAAATATATTTACACATACACATATATGTATATATCTACTATGGAAAGCACAAAGTGGACTTGCCCAATTAGATCTGTTATTTAAAATACGTCACTTTTTAAGCATCCACAAAACGTTTACCTTAATTCGTGTGTTTTACCGTTTAATATATAGTTACGCGTTGCTTTTATACCAGATATCATCGTGAGAGTTGGAGGGAAGTAACATCAAAACTAAATATTGTTTAAATAAGCTGCAGAATGGATGAATATTTTATACAAATTATTTTTGAATGAGGCTTGACTGGTCTTCCAATGACTGACACTGAACTGAATTTATTATTAGAAGATATGTGGATTTACTTATAGTAGTGTTTAAGCTAAGGTGCTCCCAAAGACAAAAGAAGCAAAAGAGAGACAGACTGTAGTTTGCTAAAGGAAAGAATGCAATTTTGTTAGAGGAAAGAAAAAATATCAAAAGTAAAGTAGGTTAAGTATACTTATAGTATAACTCAGCAAAGATTCCTAATGAAATATTTGGTTGTATTGCCAGTATGGTAAATGTACTTCTAAAAAGGTATTCATAATATAAAAATTATGTACCTATTTTCCCACCAATTTCCTCTATATAATTAATAATGCATTCTTTGTGGTGGAGAGAGGAAAAAATATTTTGAGTTAATAAGTATGACTATTTTTAATTTTAAATAATTATTTTATCTAAATACATGCATCCTCCCAATGCATCCATCCATTCAATATCTTTTCAACACTATCCATGACAACGTGTGAAAACACTACCAGGAAGAGTATTCAGAGATCTGTCACAATAAAAATCACCTTCTGCTGATTAAATCTTGACTTCTATGGTGAAAATGAAGGAAATTTACCTTTACTATCTACTAAATGCTACATGTGTTATTTTATTTAAAGGAAGAAGATGAAATAGTCCCTCTCTCCGTTCTATCAAGTTTTTAGGTGGGGAAAATGATTGTATAGGAAGGAATTCTTAATCTGGGATTTATCCACTCATTCATTCATTCATGTGCTCAACAAATTTTTACTGAGAAACTACAATTGATCAAAGCAGTATTCCAAGCACATGGAACAGAGCAGCAAACAAAAGAGACACATATCTCCATCCTTATACTTTTACTTTAGTTACAGGGAGACAATAATAAACATCATAAATAAGTAAAAGGCATAAAGTACATAAATAATAAATGCTTCGGGTTAAATAATGCAGGCAAGGGAGAAAAGAAGCTATGGAGATGGGAGAGTTCAAATGTTAAAAGAGTGATAAAGGAAGGTTTTGCTGAGAGGGTATTTGAATAGAAATTATAAAGCGAGGGTACAGGCTATGTGACTATTACGGAAAAGAGCATTCCAAAGAGTGGGACCTATACTTCTGACATTTTATTCTTTATACTGATGACATTTTACCTTTTATAATGGTGTTTCCTTTTTATAGCTGAAGCTAGGGTCAGAACCTTCAATCTGAAGCTTCAGAGCTTGTTTAAGGCTTAGTTCTGTCTCCGAGGAAGGATATCCCTCTAACACTTCCTGACGTCCTCGATCTTGCATTGTTCGTGGGACTGAAACCCTACCAAGGAAAACCTGGTTGCTTTGAAGATGATAATTTGGATTTGTCATTATCCCATTTCTCTTCTTCTGTTCTCCACTTTGTTGGTGAATAAGAAACTGCTGTTGTGAGCGACCGATTTCTTGCTGAGCTGAAGGGATAATTTTGCACTGAGACTCCGCCGGCACTTGCACAGGTGCACTGGTCCCAGACTTGGCTGTGGGCCCTCTTTTATCAAACTGGGTCATTTCATATTCTAAAACCTTTGGCTGTGAAGAATTGCTTTGTTTAGCTTTTTTTCCAGCAGACCCGGATTTGCTGGAATTTTCTGATTTCCCCCCTTTATTTGCTTTTGTTGACTTCAAACTGGGTTTTACTTGGCTCCACTCAAATTCACTACTTGGGGAATTGTGACTCTGTCCTAAGGACTGCGTTGTGGAAGACGGGGAAACAATGGACTGCCGACTTCTACTGCGCGGCAATGAATGCTGCTGAATTTGTTCTGTGAATGACAAGTTATGAAAGCTGTCAATTGGCACTGTTTGAGCCGTTGCTGTAGATGAAGTAGTTCTCAAAGATGAATTTTTTGAACTTTTCAGGGAGTTATTTGACAATGATGACTTCTGACGATCAACTGTAGAATCTGGAGATTCTGAAGGAGAACTGAATGCATGAGCTGGCCCATTAGGTAAACCCCGCAATGAGGGCTGCATATCCCCTCCACCAGTACTACCGGAGCTATTTGATTTAATGGTTAACGACTGCATTTTTGAAGACACTGCTTGTAGAGGCTTTTGCTCCATTGTGTGAACAGGAGATGGGGAGCAACCATTCAAACTAGATGCACCATATTTTTCTAATAACTTAATTATTTGGGAATGTCCATTTTTAGCTGCAACACGCATAGCAGTGCGTCCAAATTGGTCGGCGTGGTTTGGATCAGCACCGTGCTCCAGGAAGACCTGCACGACATCAATGTGTCCTTCCTGGGCTGCGATGCAGAGCGCAGTTGCACCTTGATTACACGTATGGTCAACGATGGCGCCATGCTCAATCAGGAGCTGAACCACTTTTACGTGGCCCTGCCAAGCTGCAGACTGCAGAGCAGATCGCTTTTCGTTGTCTGCAGCATTGACATCAGCATGGTAGGTTATCAGAACTTGCACCATTTCCAAATGGCCTTGCCAGCAGGAAACATGAAGTGCAGTCCTCCCTTCAGCATCACTTGATTCTACATTCGCACCATTTTCTAAAAAATATTCAGCCATTGTAAGTTGGTTTTCTAGGGCCAAAATATAGAGTGTGGGCCTACCGTCAGCATCTTTGTAGTTAACATCCGCTCCATGGCTAAAAAGTAATTCAACAATGTCCCTGTGTCCTTCTAACGCAGCAACCCGCAGTGCATTTCTTCCATCATAACCCCTCTGATCAATGTTGGATTTGTTTTCCAGTAATATTTGAACACAATCATAGTGACCCTCTTGTGAAGCTAATATGAAGGGTATCCGTCCATCATTATCAATTTCATTTGTCCTAGCACCTTGCTCGATCAGTGCTTCACATATTAATCTGTGCCCTTCAAAGGCTGCCATGTGCAAAGGTGTCCACCCAGCATCGTCTCTGTGATTCTCATCTAACCCTCTATCCAGTAGAGTGCGCACCACCTCCACATTGCCTTGTGCCGACGCTATGCTGAGGACCGTCCTCCCTTCACTATCGATACTATCCACAGCTGCACCCCAAAACAAAAGCGTGTTCACAACTGAAGCATGACCCATGGAGGCCGCTGCTAACAGCGGTGTACGACCATTGTTATCTGTGTGATCCACGTCTGCTCCCCCCTCCAGAAGCAAATCAACCACATCAACGTGTCCTTCATAGGCAGCTACCAGCAGTGGGGTCATGCCATCTTTATCACAATGATCGACTTCAGCACCTCGATCGATCAAAAGGCTAACGACGGACGCGTGCCCTTTACTTGCAGGCACGCAAAGTGCAGCCACAGACAGCGCGGTCCTGCCATCAACGTCCTCATGGTTTACTTCTGCTCCGTGGTCCAGTAAGTGTTCCACAATCTCTCTGTGCCCCATGTACGCTGCTGCTATCAAAGCAGTTCTGCCTTCATTATCAGCCTTGTTGACTTCAGCGCCATGTTGTAGCAAATTCAGTACAATATCTTCATGTCCTCCCCAGGCCGCTGCCCTCAAAGCTGTTCGACTATCAGCATCTGCACAATCCACCTTTACGCCAGCATAAAGCAGCGCAGAAACTACCTCAGTATGGCCACCCCAAGCAGCAGATCTCAATGCTGTCCAGCCATCATGATCAGTATGATTAATATTTGCTCCACACCCAATCAAACAATTAACCACCTTGGTATGTCCTTGTCTAGCAGCTAGAGTGAGAGGTGTATGTCCATGAGCATCTTCTATCTCTAAATCTGCTCCCCTAGAGACAAGTAAATTCACTACATCAAGATTGCCACTGTAGGCGGCATTAGCTAATAACGTTCTTCCATTTGAGTCACACTGATTCACTGAGGCTCCATTATCTAACAACGTCCGGATGGAATCCTCTCTTTCTAAGGCTTGTCGGACGATGCATGATGTGCGATCATCTTCGCTGTTAACATGAGCACCAGCTTTAACCAACAGCTGCAGCACTTCTTGTTCCTTGGGTATTAAAGTAGACAGAGAGTCTCTAACAGGTGTACCATTCCATATCATCCACAGAGCTAATTCAGCTGTCTCTAACTGTAAATTTGAGTTTATTAAGTGCAATGCAAATTCTTGTGCTTCCAATGGTGTTAAATTCTTCGCTTGACAGGTATAACTCATAGCCAACATTCTGTGTCCTTCTGCTGCATTACATAAATATTTCTGAGTGCAGTGTTTCACATCTAGAAGCCACTCTGCAAAGCTATAATGAAACAATATTTTAGTATTTCCTAGTCCATCAACAAGAAGTTTGGAGAGGACATCTAGTTTACGGTGAAAGTCTTCCAAAGTTAATGACATGTTTTTGGTCCATACTGCATGATATAATTCTGTTACGGTCAAAGGCCGGCAGGCTGCAAGAATAACATTTAAAATAGGCTGAACTTTTGCAAACTGTTTTCTTACAAAAAGTCTTTGACATAACCAGAGATATAGACCATTTAGAGTTCCTGGGATATCACGAATCTCTCTTAACATAATAAAATTTTCTACAACTCCATCTAGAACCCGTTCTAGATAAAGAAAGCATCCACTGCTTTTAATGTGCAGCTGATTTAACATCTCTGCAGTTTCTTTGGTGAGGTGTTGTCGCAGAGCTTCTTCTTGATCTAAACGATGGAGAATGTACTGCTGAACATCCTTGACGATATATGCCTTCCGAAGGTCATCTAAACTTATTTTTCGAAAACCTAGGAGAAGAGATTAAAAAAGATTTATGTCATCAGTTGAAAATGATTATAGAAAATGCCATCTATTCAAAGAGATTGTCTTCAGTGTCTTGACTGTCAGGAGAAAAAAAAGAAAAACTAATAAACAAATCAATACCTATTAGGGTTCAAACCAAGGTTTACTTTTCCATCTGTTTAAAAAAAACACTGATCGTAGATGAACTATTTCATTTTCCTTAACTACAAATGGAACTATTTCTTATTCTTTTTAATGGCTCAGTGCCTCTTTCAATTTCAATGATAATACTAAAGCATTAGGTAGTTTTACATATTCATAAAAAGCACCTTGTTAGAATCTTCTGAACTCCCAAATGATTAGGAAACAGAGTTGCAGAAGACGTAACAAATAGGTTTGTTTTTCAAGGCTAATCTTTTTTCATATGAATAATTTATGTATTTCCACCCATACACCTGAATGTACACTAGCCTTAATTTTGGGACTGAAAATTTTCATTCAATTAGAATACCACTTCCTTTAAACTACTTTATTTTACATGCTATCAAATTAAAATAATCTCCTACTCTCTTAAATGAACCATTTAAGAAGGAACTTTGTCAAAGAGTTGTAAAAATAAAGCAACAGTAAAATCAAGCCAACAAAAAATATGCTAGTTACAGTTATTTGAAACTCGCTTTAAGTTCTTCAAAGGGAATTGTAATTCCATTTTCTGAGGGGAGACGATATGATTTATAAACATGATTTTATCAGACAAATGTGTATTCCTCTTACTTCAGAATGAATGAAATCACTTAAAAGATACAAATCTGGAAATTCAGCAAAGATCAGTGATGGTCAATTTATACTGAACAATACAGTCCTTTAAGCAAATGAATAAAACAAATTATATATATAATATACAGGCCATCCACTATATGCGGTACTGTGTGAGAGATGAGACTTTGCTCTGTAACAAGGAGTGAGGAATTCTGACGAAGGCATGAACATGACCAGATGTGCATTTTGAAGGACGATTCTGACATCACTAAGGAAGGAACAGAGTGTGTCAACAAAACTAAAGGCACCATTTATTAAAGAAGCTGTGATAGACTGGGTGAGAATCACTAACACTAGGGCAGTAGCAGCCACAAAGATAAAAATCAAGGGTGGATTTGAAAATGATTGATGAGAGCTAGACTGTTTAGGGCTTGATGAATGTGGAGTTGGAAAGAAGGAAGGAGTCTAGGTTAATGCTAATTTCTGGCTTGGCCAACAGGGCGAAAAGAGAGACCACTGAAGGATAAAAAGTTTGTTGAGAAAGCTGATCAATTCAGTTTTGTTATACTAAGTTTCAATTATTTGTTTGAAATGGAAAATTATTGGGGAAAACAACCAGCCTACCAAGAATGATACAGGCAGAAATGACAAATCTGCAAACATCCTACAAAAAACCCCACCAAACCCAGAAGGTTTCTCTAGTGAAATCTATCAAACATCTAAGGAAGGAGTAATAATTCTAAACAAACACTTTCAAAAAGTAAAAAAGGAGAAAACACTTCCCATCATATTATGTGCCTAAGAATATTCTGTGACCAAAACCCAAATCATTCAGTCAGATATATATACATCAAAGGTTGATAGTTAACATTCACGGAGTGCTTCCTTCCTTCCAGGCCCTGTCTGAATAGTTTAGATTCATTATCCCTTTGAGGTCTCATAAAAATCCTATGAGGCAGGTACTCTCATTACTCGTATTTTATAAGTTGAGGAAACCGAGGCACAAGAGAAGCTGAGAAGTGAGTCGTCTTGCTCAAGATCACAAAGTAAGGGTGTGGTCCTGCACTCCAACTGCAGCAGTCTGTTTCTACAGCGCATGCCATCCAGGGCTTAGGGTCTTAGCTTCCCTCTATATATAGGACTTAGTAATATGACACAGAAATACAGATATATACGCACATACCTAAACTTAAAGGATGATGAAAGCATCACCAACTAATGGTAAAGGGAGTCAATAAATAGCGCTAAAAAAATCTGTGGTTTTATAAGTTAGAGCTTTAATTCACACCATTTAGTAGAAAACATTCTACAGGGATAAAATAGTTAAATGTAAAAGTAAGATGGACATAACACAATGAAGGACAATACATAGAATTATATATAATAGACTTCCAAAGAATTATTACAATTTAAAAAGCTGAAGAAAATAATTGCAAAGAATGATAGCCCATGAAATAAAAGCCCTAATTTATAAAGACCTCATAAATATCATTAAGAAAGTCACTAAATTTCCTACAGAAATATATGAAAGGTCAGAAAACAATAACTCATTGCTTATTGGTCTTTTGGCTAAGATCAAGTGTAAAAGTAATAACTTGCAGAAAAGAGATAACAAAAAAGACAAACTGATGAAATAACCACAAGGGGTAAAAAGACTTCAATAGTAAAAAAGTACAAATAAAAATGAGATATCCCCTTTCATTTATCAAATTGGCAAAGATTTTAAAAAGCATGATTCAATACGGTGAAGTACAGAAAAACAGCACTCTCCGGCAGGAATATAATATATCCTTCTGGAAAACAATTTGACAGTATGTATTAACTTTAGAAATATTTTAAATCGCATCAAGAGAGGTGGTCAAATACTTATATACAGCCCTGAGTTTTTATAAATTAATAACATTTCATGGGAAAGAGTGGAGTGAGGGAATCTAACCATAATCTGTTGTCACCTAACATTGCCTTTCCACCAAGACATGGCAGAAAGAAAAAAAAAACAAATTCATTTATTCATTCTTCAGCAAATAATTGAATGGCAGCTTTGTTTCAAGCTGGGTTTTATATGCTGGGAAGTTAAAGCAGAGGACAAGCGAGACAGAGGTACTACTCTCATGGAGGCTATATTCTAGTGGCGAAGACAGACAAGTTAAGTAAACAAATATAAATGAATTTTAAGTAGTAGCAGGACTTATAGTAGTAGCAGGACTTATAAAGAAAATAAAACTCTGCAGGAAAAGTAATATCATAAAATCACCAAATGTAGATGAGGACACTAAGACACAGAAAGTTCCGTCAGTTGCCAATGGTCACTGCACCAGTAATTGGAGAGCTAAGACTGGTATATGCAGTGTCTCATTTCATGTGAACTACAAACACACACAGTACATAAATCCAGTTGGAAAGATAGAGAAGAAACTAATGATACTTTTTGCCTCTAGTTTGGAATAGAAAGGAATGGAATGACATAGCAGACTAAAACAGGTTTCAACTTTATGCCTGGTATATTAAGTGCTACATAAGGGTTAACTATTATCATTTCACTCTCTAAATTTCTTATCACCATACATAGAAACCAAAAGTGCTACCATTAGCAGCAAAGGAATCTAAAAGGGACAATTGATCTAGGGAATCAAGCTGGTCATAGGAAATCAATTTAAGGAACTAATAAATTTTCACTATACTGTAAAATGTACAGAACTATTTAAAAGCGATCTGGCTAAGTAACTACTAACTTTATTATATCTCCAATTATATTACAAACCCTGTTTGAGGTCCTCGTGTCACACTGCTTTCACTTCCCACAGTGCAAAGAAGAGTGCTGTACAAAACCCAGCAGGAGTAACCAAAATTTCATCATGGTAATATAGAAAAGGATTTTAAAAAAACAAACAACTGATCCTATGCTTTTTTTTTTTGCATGGGCAGGCACCGGGAATCAAACCCGGGTCTCCGGCATGGCAGGCGAGAACTCTGCCACTGAGCCAGCATCGCCCCGGATCCTACACTTCTATACAATATTTAGATAATTCTCTCACACATCAGAAATGGGTAAAAAGAGGTATATTTCAAAAGATATCCTAAAGGGCCACTGACTCTGTCCTTCACACACATGTGTGCACACGCACACACACAAATGCCTTAAAGTAGCTGGCATTGATTTTTAAAAAATGGCTTACTTGTGACTCTCAAGATGTTCAGTTTAGCTGGTGGAAATATAAAAAGCTGATCCTGATACAATAACATAATAAACACAACCCCACAGATACATAGTAGCTAATATGGCAGTGAGTACCCTTGACTTTTAAAGAGGTTAGAAAAAGAATCTTGAAAAAGTCAAAAGTTTAAGTGATCTTTTTTATGGCCTGTTTTTACATAATTAATAAACATAAAAGGTAAAGTTGAAAACAGCTGACAGAAGGAGCAGAAGCAACAGCCAGAGTTTCAACTGTCTGCTTTCCTCTGAGAAGGATGCATATAAACCAATGCATCAATGAAAAAGACTTGTGGATGGCAGGAAGTGATCATGCTTACCATTGAACATTTTAGTCACAGCCTTACTCTGTTTTCGGGCAGAACAGAGAAGCAATAGCCAGGGTGGAAAGAACTCATGGTGACCAGCTAAGAGCTCTGCAACAGTCCCAGAGAAGTTGGTAGATGTTTGTTCTCCTTCAGTAAGGTTGCAGCCTTCATCGACGGAATCCACAAGGAGATAAAGGCTCTGCTGGGGAGGCTTCATTCCCAAAAGAGGGAGCAGAACACACCTAGAAAAGACATCCATATGAGCATTTTGAACATAACTGGCTATGATGCTAAGATTTATTATTTAAACATTAGTATTATAAAATTTAGATACATCCTAAGAAAAAAGTAAATTAAAGTTTTAGGATAAAAATGCACACATTTCTTTCTTTAAGGATATTATTGGTCCTAAATAGTTCACATTTCTAATAACAACACTGTTTGTCTGTATTAGTGATTCAACAAAATTAAGAAGAAAGGCAGTAGGAACTCAGAGGAAATTAGATTTCAATATTCCTTCCTGATTTTGTGAATCAAAGGTAAAAACCTGAATTGTTGATTTGGAAATTGCATGCACACTTAAATATGAACAAGGCTAAAATGTGTTGCTGAAAAAAAACACGCTGGGGGCAGGCCACGGTGGCTCAGTGGCAAATAAAACTTCTTGCTTGCCATGCCAGAGACCCGGGTTCGATTTCTGGTGGGCCTACCCATGCAAAAAAAAAAAAAAAAGGAAAACATGCACATGCTGGGTGCCAATTTTAATTGGTCACTACATCAAAAAAGTTTGGTCATTATATCAAGGGTTCTTTAGATTTAGAAGTGTTTTATCATTATTTCTCTTACAAAACAACTGCATTTTAAACTAGCTTATCACACAAAAATTTTAAAGGACTGTACAAAGATAAACTATAGTCTAGGTTTCATTTGATGTATTTTGAAATTTCAAAGTAAAGGGCAAACCATTGGGTTTTATTCCATGGAATAATGCATTTTTTATTCATGTAATTTATATTGCAATTGATATAACTTAATTCATAACAAAAACAATCTCATTAATTTTAATCAAGTATTTACTTGATGTGTGCTGTGCTACGTGACGAATAAAGTGCTGAACAGACACAACAGTAAAGAGAACATAATCCATCTAGCTATTTTCATAATATCTACAAACTATCCTTTCTGCATCCTTCTTCTTAATCCCTCAATCCCATCATTACAAAGATCCAACTCATCGCTACGTCCTATCAAAATCCTCTCTAAAAATCTCTCAAACCAGGTTCGTCTTAAGCACCAATGCCCTAGTCCAGACTCCCACCACCTCCGTCCTCTGGGGCCACCAGAGCCACCCGCTGCCGCCGTGGGGCTCACCAGTGAGCGAGCACGGGGCCAGAGGGCCCTGTCCCTCAGCCGCAACAGCCTTCCTTAGACTTCTACGTGTCGTATTACATAAAGATCTTTTCACTCACAGTTCCTCCGATTGGTATGCCCTTCCCTTCTCTCCTCCTGAGAGTCACTTTCTCAAAGCTGAAACCCTATTATATTTTGACGTTTAATAACATCGCATATTTCTCCTTCACAGCATTATCAAATGAGCTATTTTATAGTTACTTACTTAATGCCATTAATGTTTGTGATGATTAATTTTCTATGTCAGTGTGGCTAGGTTATGGTATCCAGTCGTTGCTGAGGCATCTGCAGATGGGATTAGCATCTACAGTCAGTCAACTTTTAGTAAAGGAGGTTATCCTCCATGATGCAGGGGAACTCCTCTAACCAGGTGGAAAGAACTGAAGGTTCCAGAGAGAAGCTCTTTGTCCAGACGACTTGACCTTCTCCAGCCTGCTGCCCTCCCCTGTTCGAGACTCAATACTTCAATGATCAACTGTCATTGGAACTTCCACCCGGCTGCCCTGCCTACAAATCTCAGCCCTCAGTCACTTGAGCCAATTCCTTAAAATAAATCTCTTAAAACACACATATCCTGTTAGTTCTGTTTCTGGAGAGGGCCCTAAATGATATACGTCTGCTTCTGTCTCTGGACCATAATCACCCTAAGAAAGTGGCGATGCTGGCTCTGTTCATCAGTACACCCCAGAAACCGGCCCAGTGCCTTCCCCCAGGGAAACCAGAATGAATGCCTGGTACAGTAGCACTCTAGGATGGGGTAAAACTGCAACGCAGTGTCCTAAGTGGTATGATAAAAAGCAGTAAAATTACTTGCATGGTAAAGAAAAAATGATCAACCAAATCAAAGGAAGTAGGTAAGGAAGGCAAAGAAAGGATGTCAGAGAAATATTCAAATATTAGGTGTCTACAGTGAACTAGGTTTTGAAGACCCAATTACAATTCTCTAGGAAGATAAAGAGGGCGGGCCACGGTGGCTCAGCAGGCAGGAATGCTTGCCTGCGATGCCAGAGGACCCGGGTTTGATTCCCGGTGCCTGCCCATGTTAAAAAAAAAAAAAAAAAGATAAAGAGAAGACAGGAGAAACATGCTAAATTTGGGAAAATCTAGTTTATATTATATATGCATTTTCTGTACTCTGAGCACAAAGAAGGATAATGAAAAACCAGACATCAAAATGTAGTACAAAAAATTTTTTTAAACATATATATATAGTATAACGAGTGTTACTTCAGAGCTAATCAATTCTGAAGGGGTATGTAGGAAGCTAACTTAAAACCGACTTTTTGATAGGAATGTGGTAGGGAAGGTGGAGAATCAAAGGTAGTAAGTTAAGCTAGGAGAAGCTTAGGAGAGAAAGCTAGGGGAGGGGAGAACAAAAGGGGGAAAAATCTAGTAGCAGTAACAGCATTCTAAAGGTCTAAAGAGAAAAAACAGTAAATGAAGTATGGAAGGAAGAAATGCTGAAAATGAGTATATACTAGGCTTTTTAAGCTTTGCTATCATATTTGGACTTTGCAGGAGTAGAAGACTTTTAAGAAGAACATAAATAAATTCAGATTAGTGCTTGGAAAGATAACTGGCTGCATTTGCAGAAGAGGCTTAAACAGACCAATTCTAGAAGGAATGTGTACGATAGGTGACCATGCCTTAGAACTTAAAATATAATCTGGGGGTGCGAGGGCAGTTCAGTGGCAGAATCCTCGCCTGCCATGTGGGAGACCTGGGTTCAATTCCCAGTCCATGTACTTCCCAAAACAAACAATCAAACAAACAAAAAATCAAACAAGCAAAGATTCCATGAATGGTACTGCAATAATGGGACACTCACATGGAAAAAGAATGAAATGTGACCCCACACCATACAGCATACAAAAAAAAAATCTGGATGATGGAGTTGTATACACAACCATATAATGACACTGTGAGTCAGTGATTGTGTACTTCTGATGGTTTGTATCCTGTTTCAGTCTGCCAAAACTGCCAGAATGTAGCACAACAGAGACGGATCAGCTTTTAATGAGGTGATTTATTTAGTTAAAAATGTATAGCTTTTCAGAGGAAAGGCAGCTAGCTTTCAGTTGAGGTTCTCTATTACACGGGAAGGCACACAGTAATGTCTGCTGGCCTTCTCTCCTGGCTTCTAGGTTCCATCAGCTTTCCCTGGGGCAATTCCTTTCTGCATCTCCAAACATCTGGGCTGAGCTGCGAGTGCTGAGATGAGGTGTGCTGAGCTGCTGAGTTCCCTTCTGACCTCTCTCTTTTAAGCTTCCAGCTAATTAAATTAAACCTCACTCAAGCATTGTGGAAGGCACTCCCCTTAGTTGACTGAAAATGTAATCAGTCATAGATGAATTTCACATCCTGATGATTTAAGCTCACAGAAACAGAATAATGGGGCATTATTTCCTGGCCAAGTTGACATCTGAACCTAACTACCACATGTCCACCCCTTGTCAACCATCATCAGTCCTGCATACAATGCAATAAACCATTGCATATACAAAATACATTTGTTTCATCATAATATCACAAAACCCTTAAATCATTTCAGCAACAACACAAATACAATACAAAATTAAAACCAGTACAAAATCTCAACAAAGTCAGCTACAGGCAGGCAGGCATGGTCCATTCTAAGGCAAAAGTTCTCTTCTGGCTCTGGACCTGTGAAATTCAGAACAAGGTAGCTGCTGCCAATATACAAAGAAGGGACAGTTATAGGATACATGCTGTCATTACCACAGGGAGAAATCAAAAGGAACAGAGCAGTCACAGGATCCAAACAGTTCTGAAAACTTATGGAACAAACTCCATCGGATTTCAAAGTCTGAAAGTTATTTATCCTAGGGTCTTCAGAAGGCAGCAGTCCCATGCTTTGAAGGGCCTACGCAGTGGCTTTGCTTTCTCCAAACACTGGGGTAGTGGCAATCTTGGGGGATGAGGGGAGACCACCTTTTCCTCAGCTCTGCCCTCTCCAAGCTTCAGGGAAGTATCCAGGCTCTCTGCCATCTCTGGGGCACACGCTCAACCCCTCCAGAACAATGAGGTGGCAGGCAGGCTCCTTCCAACCTGTGGTTTATGTGCTCCACCCTCTCCAATGCCTAGGGTGGCAAAGCTCTTCCAGAGCAGTGAAGTGGAAGGCCCACCCTCTGCTCCTGGGGCAAACTCACCCTCTCCACATACATAGGTGGGCCACTCTCCTGGACTGAGGTTTCTTGGCTTCAGACCTTAGCTTCCATGGTTCTCACTCTTCACACTCCAATCTGTCTCTTTTTTGTCCCTCTCTGCCCAGACTGGCAGTGGATGTGTTTACGCCAACAGTCTCTTCAAGCACTCTAGGCCTTCTCTATGAAGCACCTCACAATCCTTCAAAATCTTCCCCTTATCCATCAAAAAAAACCATCCCAACATGTTTGGCATCTGCAAACTGCAGCAGCACCCCACTTCTCTAGTACCAAAATCTGTGTTAAGCAATATATCGGAATTGGAATGGTTTTTAAAAACGGGAA
Source organism: Myrmecophaga tridactyla (assembly GCA_004026745.1). NCBI lineage: Eukaryota > Metazoa > Chordata > Mammalia > Pilosa > Myrmecophagidae > Myrmecophaga > Myrmecophaga tridactyla. The sequence continues at coordinate 24,542 of PVIY010015563.1, read as the reverse complement.
TTTAATAAGTTACAAGTTTACAGTTCTAAGCCTATGGAAACGTCCAAAGTAAGGCATCCAGGAAAAGATACCTTAATTCAAAGAAAGGATGACAAGTCAGGAACAGCTGTCAGCTGTGAAGTCATGTGCTAGCATCCGCTGGTCCCTTGCCCCTGGGCTCTGTGGTTTTCAGCCTCTGCTCCTGTGGGGGTTCCTCACTTTGCTTCTCCAGGGCTGGCTTTCATCTCTTGGCTTCCCTTGTCTCTCTCCACAGGTTCTGGCTTGCTGAACATCTCATGGCAATGTTTGCTGAGCTCCAAGCATCTCCAGACTTCTGTGTTTGTTTTCTGAAGCAACTGTTCTCCAAGTGTCTACATCCGCTCTCTCTGTTGGCTGTGAGGCATCTGACCTTTCTTTCAGCTATGAAGTTTCTCTCCAAAATGTTTCCTCTTTTAAAGGATTCCAGTAAACTAATCAAGACCCACCTGGAACGGGTGGAGTCATTATCTCCATCTAATCCAAGGTCAAAAAACACAGTTGAGCGCATCACATCTCCATGGAGATAATTTAATCAAAAGATTCCAACCTAAAGTGTTGAATAAAGATTAAAAGAAACAGCTGCCCTAAAAAGACTAAATCAGGATTAAAACATGGCTTTGTGGGGTACATGATACTTTCAAACCAGCACATATGGTACGTGAATATATCTCCAAAAAACTGCAATATATATCTATATTATATATAGACATATATATATATATAATCTGAAATATCACCAACATCATTACATTTTAGTTCAGTGCTCCAAGTTTTCTGTACATTATAAGCCCATTAATTCATTCAATTCTCATATTAACTCTTTAAGATGAGTACTATTATAAAATTGAGATGAAGAAAGAGGTTAAGTGTTAGGGATTCAAGCCCAAGGCCAAGAAATTCAAGCCCAAGGCCAAGCTTCAGAACCTATAATAGGGCAACCACTCATATGGGTTTCCTGGTGTTAAGCACTGAAAGAGCCACAGAACTCTCCCCTTCTCCCCCATGCCCCACCCCACCCTCCCTCTTGGGCAAACAGGATGGTTGGCCACCTAGTTTGTACTCTTAGCCACTATGGCGCATTGCACATCTGTAACTATTATAATACACACATTTTTGTGTGTGTGGATGTGGATGCTCTTTGTCAGGTTAAAGAGGCTCCCTTAAATTCTAAGTCTAGTGAGGGTCTGGACCAAAAACAGATGTTAAATGTTATCAAACACCTTTTCTGCATCTATTAAAAGGACCATCTGTTTTGCTTTTGTTTGTCTGTTTTTCTCTTTTTGATTCTGTTATTATGAGGAAGTATACCAACTAACTTTTGAATGTTAAACTAACTCAAATTCGTGCAATAAACCCCGTTGGTCATGATGAATCACATACTTTATTATTTTTTTTTGCATGGGCAGGCTCTGGGAATCAAACCCGGGTCTCTGGCATGGCAGGCAAGAACTCTGCCTCTGAGCCACCATCGCACCACCCCGAATCACTTACTTTATGTACTGACAAATTCAACCTGATTCGTTTCTCAGAACTCATGATTATTTCATTAAATTCTTTTATTTTTTACATACGCATTTTCTCCCATTTTTTTCTTGATTAAGATGGCTAATGGTTTATGTATTCTTTCATTTTCCCCTAAAGAATCAATTCTTATGTTTTAATTTTAACATTTTTTTCATTTTTGTATTTTAAAACATTCTGCTTTTATAATAATTTATTTCTGTTTTCCTTGTTATTTTCATTTTCTAATTTCTTGGACTTAAAGAATAATTCACTCTTCTGCTTTGTAAATCATTAACACAAATACCTAAGGCTAGGAATTTTCCTCAGTGAACTACTTTAGCTCTATCCTATGGACTCTAATTATAGCAATATAGTTATCATTTTATGAACATTCAACAATAAAATTTTTGTTTTTACTTCTACTTCGATTCAAGAGTTGCTAAGAGACCTGTTTGTATGATTTTATGGCAGCATCCCCTTCCCACAGGTCAAAATGTGGTTTTTTGGGGGGACACGGTGGCTCAGGAGGCAGAGTTCCTGCCTGCCGTGCCAGAGACCTGGGTTCATTTCCTGGTGCCTGCCCATGCACCTCTAATTTTGTTAATTATACCTTTGCTTCATTCATTTATACTGCTTTGGAAAATATGCATTGCGTTAATATCTTTATTAACGTAATTTAAAATCCTTTACCTAGATTTCCCTCCTTTTTAATTCTGCCTTGAATATGAGCATTGGTAGGGTTATTTTTCTGTAACTGGCCTTTCCATTTCCTGGCAAAAAAGGGCAGCTGAAAACTATAAGAGCATTTCTGAAATGAAACACACCCAATGATGTTCTTTTTCTTTGTTAAAGTGAATTTACTTATTGCCTATCTCTTAGGAGGTTAAACCTTTAAAAGCTACTATAAATATTACAAGGAATATGCTATCAGATAGATGATAGAGAAATGACACAGATATATAGACAGAGAGTGGATAAATGATAAAGATAGGCAGAATCTTATCACATGTACAATATTTTCTTTAAACTTAAATTGCTACTGCTGAACATCAGGTTTCAGTTCACTTGCTTACTTGCTCAATGCAGGTATAGAGAATTAGAAAGAAGGTCCCTTCAAGACATACAACAAAAGCCCGATAAGTTGCAAGTTTGACTTTTCTTGATCCTCTAGGGTCATAGGGCAACCAACTAGCACAAAATCTAAAGAGAGACTGACATCTGCATAGAGACACAGGATGAAGCATCTGCTCACCTGGGGCAGGTACAGGTGGACCCTGGAAAGAAAAACTCAGCCAAAGAAGTTAGTCAGTGGGTGCAGGAAGAGGTGGGTTGCTAAGAGTGTGCAGCCCCTGAGAGCTATAGATAAAGTGACAATTCACACTCTCTTGCTAAACCCACAAGGCCGTAAAAAAGAAAAAAAACAAAAAAGAAAAAACAAATGTACTGGCACAGCTCCTGGCTGGCTGGCAGGGGTATGGTATGAATTACTTCCCAGACTGTTCTCCTACATATATCCTTATATCACCTATGGAATAAAAGCCCCTGGGGAGACGGAACTGATAAGCAATGCTGCCCTTAGGGAATTAGTGAAAATTCACTGCACTCACTGCAGCTGGGAGAAGAAGCAACGAGGTGGTGGTGCTGAGGGGGAACCCCTACCTCTGGGGAAGGGGCTATGATGGTGCTGGACCCAGAATTACAGCAAGGGAATGGGCACGGTCACTGAGAAGCCCTCGGCCCCGACCCAGGGATACAGAGCATGTTTAAAATCAAAGTTTAGTCAGAAAACAAAAAAATGTCCCTACCTCCTGTCCTCAACCTCCCAGACAACTAGTGACAAATAACATCCATTATCAATGGCGTATCACCATGAGAGTTGGAAGACAAAAGAGACAGACCCTCTCTGAGGTGGAGAACTAAAGGAAGAACTCCGGAACGGAGGACAGAGCAGATACGGAGAAAAGCACCTGGCAAATGAGACCCACCCTAAACACGAAGTACGGCTGGAAGACCTTGAAGCCTGTGAGACACGGACAGTAGCCAAAGCAGTAACAAACCTCAACTCTAACCAACTTCTGGCTAGATTAACTTAATCTGCACCCTAAAGGCTTAGCAGTGGGGCTAAAGTACTGCTATTTACCTTGTCTCAGCTCTTCTACATAAGATGCCTGGCTTTCAACAAATAACCATGAGAGACTAAAATAGCAAAGCAAAAAATCTGAAAGAGAAAAACAAAGTGGGAAGATTCATAATAACCCAAAATTTAACATTTATTACACAGCTAGAGTAATCAAATAGTATGATATTTACAAAAAAACAGACACATACACAAGCTAGAAACAGGTCTGATGATTTTTTAAAATAAAGATGCAAAGGAAATTCAATTTTTTTTTTTTTTTTTTTTTACATGGGTAGGCACCGGGAAATGAACCCAGGTCCTCTGGCATTGCAGGCAAGCATTCCTGCCTGCTGAGCCACCGTGGCCCGGTAATTCAATTTTAAAAAAAGTTTTTTTTTTTCAACAAATTATGATGAAAAAATGATGGACAATTGGACATCATATGCATAAAGATAAACCTCAATACTCACTCTCAAACTTATAAAAATTTACACAAAAATGGACTTTTAAATGTAAAACAAAGCTACAAAACTTCTAAGAGAAAGTCCTTGTAAATCCTGTATTAGGTAGAAAGTCTTCAGATGGTACAGCAAAATCATGCATAAATCATACATAAAAGAAAAAAACTGGTAAATTGAACTTTATCAAAATGAACATATACAGTGTCTGCAAAAGACTGTTAAGAGAATGGAAAACCAGTTGCAGACTGGGAGAAAATATTTGCAATGCAAGTTTTTAACATAGGACTTGTATCTAGAATACATAAAGAACTCTCAAAACTCAACCATAAGAAAATAAACAAGAACAGTTTTCTTCTAGTGGGTAGATCATAACTGACACTTTAGAGGATACGGGGGGGCAGATAAGCAGATGAAAATATGAGCAACATCATTCGTCATTAGGGAAATGCAAATTGAAGCAACGGAATGCCACTAGACTCCTATCAGAACTGCTGAAGTAAAGAGATGAAAACCCTGAAAATACCCAATGTTGGCGATGATGCGAAGCAATGATACATCCATCTCCAAATGGTACTGCCACTTTGGAAAACAGTTTGGCAATTTCTTAAAATGTTACATAAACTCATAGCATATGATCCAGCAATCCCAATTCTAGATATTTACCTATGCAAACTGAAAACCTATAGCCACACAAAAATCTGTATATGAACGTTTAAAGCAGTTTTATTCATAATCCCCTCAAAACTGGAAACAGATCAGATGTTCTTCAGTGGGTAAATGCAGTGGTACATCCATATAATCAAATGCTACTCAACCACTGAAAAAGAGAAGAAAACTACTGACTCATATAATAGCACTGATGAATTTTAAATGCATTTTGCCAAGTTAAAGAAGCTAGATCCAAAAGGCTACCTATTATATGATTCCATTTATGTGACATTTTGGAAAATGCAAAATTATAAGGACAGAAAAAAGATGAGTGGCTGTTGGAGTTGGAAGGACTGACTACAAAAGGACAGCAAGAGAGAATTTTGCAGTGATGGAACCATATCACGACTGTGGTAGATGCATGATTCTAGGCACCTGTCAAAATTATAGAACTGCACTTCAAAAAGACAATTTTACTCTATGGGAACTAAATGTAAAAGTAATCATAAAAATATAAGTTACTGTTTATGTGTATGTGGAAAACAAATGATGTAGTCCGAATATTCACAACTCACGAGACTGTGTCCTTAATATGTGTAACATCAAACAAGTAATTAAAGAAAGTCATTAAAGAAAGTCTTTGTTATGGGTTGTCTTCTAGCGTTCCAGCTGGCACTCTGAGGGCCACCTGGATAGACCAACACTCTTAGATCAAATCACTACCACTGCCATCACTAGATCACACCAAATCATAGTAGCTCAAAAGCAATGGTTTTTCTGTCCTCTCTAACCTCATCAGCCTTGGTGATAGCTCTCTGAACAGACGACTTCCTTGTACTCTCAGGACTTCACACATATTGCTCACTCTCCTACTATAATTTTTGCCCCTCTTCATTTCAAAGTTATTATTCATCCTTTAGAGTTCAGCTCAAATATCACTCACTCAGAGGGTCTTCCCTGACTATACTCCCACCCTATGATCCAAACCAGTCAAGGTCTTCTAAGTATTCAGTCATGAAAGCACTTATATCAACTATAATTAATGAAGTAAGGAAGGAATCGGTAGTTCAACACTCGCCTTCAAAAATGCTGTGAGGTGGTAAAGTACTGCCTACATATTATTTACCAGTGTATTTCTAATACCTGGCACAGGACCTTGCACAGACTGGGTGACCTATAAATATTTATAAAATGAATTAAAGGATACACTATTTTCATTATTGATATGCAGAATAGTACTGCTTATTCATTTCAGTGTCATATATTTAAAATTAAATACAAACAACCATTTATTATTGGCTTATAGTGAGATCCCAGGGGCTTAACGTATACTCTTCTCAGTTGTATGCTATTTTCTTAAATTTATTTGTACACAATTTGGGTTATTTTACATATATTCTATCTTACATTTACACCTACAAATATAAGATGCTTCTATTTATCTCCCTTCCATCTTTATGGTATTATCCCATTCTTACCACAATCCAAAGTCTGGTTACAAGCCCACTTGTGTGATCTTCAGGTCTGGACTCCAGAAAGAAACAAACCAAACCGCTACCAAAGGACATGTTATACTTATAAAAAACAAAAAACTCATGTATCAGTAGGAGTGAGTGCCTTTCAAGGACAGGGACATATGTAACAAGCCAAAATATGGTAAAAGCTGCTTACAGTTACTCTAAAGAAGAGTAGCAAGGGCTCAACATCTTTTTTAGACTTCAAGAAGATTTTAGAGAAGTATCTTTACCATCTCTGACATCTCAGTTTCTACTACAAAGGTGACACACAATTACAAAGAAATAGGAAATGACAGCCCAGTCAAAAGAACAAGACAAAACTCCAGAACCCTCAAGGAAGAAGAAGAGATTCTGTAAGTAACGAAGACTTTAAAAAAGATGATTGCCAATATGCAAAAGGAGGGACAAGAAGAGTTAGAGAAAGAACCGAAGTACATAAAGAAAATAAGGATTGAAAAATAGGAGAGGCTCAAAAGATATAGGGAATGTAAAAAGGAGACACACATAAATACTGGAATTAAAGACTACAATAAATGAAATGAATAACACCCTAGAGAATTTCAACAGCAGACTGGAGCTGGCAGAAGGAAGAATCAATGAACCAAAGACAAGACAACTGAAATGATTAAGGCAGAAGAGAAGAAAGAAAATTTTAAGAAGCGAACACAACCTAAGAGACTTGTAGGACACCAATAAAGATGCCAACGGATGCATTAAAGACCCCCGAAAGGGGAAGAAAGAAAAGAAGAGTCAGAAGGAATGTTCAAAGAAATAAAGGCAGAAAACTTCCTAAATTTAATGAAAGACATGAGCATGCACATTCAAGAGCCAGAGAACCCCAAACCAGGAAAAACTGGAAGAGGAACACACCTGGAGACAGGGTCAAACTGTAGAATAACATGGCAGGAGAGAGTTCTGAAAGCTGTAAGAGAAAAGCCGTATTTTATTAACAAGGAAGTCCCAATAAAATTGCGAGTCAATTTCTCATCTAAAAACCATTAAGGCAAGAAGATAATGGGATGAAATATTTAAATTGCAGAAAGAAAACAACTGCAAATAACAGAATTTTATATTCAATGACAGTCTTTCAAAAAAATGAGTGAGATTAAAACATTACCAAATAAACAAAAGCTGAGGGAGTTTATCACAACTAGACGTGCCCTACAAGTAATAATGAAATTCTTCAGACTGAAAAGAAAAGACACCAGACAGTGGATCAAAGTGATATAAAGAAATAAAAACCTCCCATAAAGGTAACCCTATGAATAATTATAAATGCTAGTACTACTGTATTGTATTTTTGTTATGTATCTACCCTTTTTACTTCTTACAAGTTCTAAAATGCAAATGCATAAATACAAATGACAAATCTATAGTTTGGAAGTAAAATAATACAAAGATAATCTCTAACAACTACAATACAAGGTGAGGGGACAGAGGGGTTTACAAAAGTATTTACATGTATGTTACTGAAGTTATCAAATCTAACTAATTGTTACAGACTTAGGATATTTAATTTTAGCTCCATGGTAAGCACAAAGACAACTATGAAAAATATATAGGAAATAAATGAGAAGGGACTCACTCCAAATAATAAAAAAAGAAAAAAATCAAATAAATATGAAAGTAGAAATTACTGAAAAAATTAAGGAACACAAAAAAGGTATAACCAAGTATCCAAAGGGCAGAAGAAAAGTCCAATACTATCAGTAGTTACTCTAAAAGTAAATGAAGTAGGGTGGTGTGACGGTGGTCCGGTGGCAGAATTCTTGCCTGCCATGCTGGAGACTCGGGTTTGATTCGCAGTGTCTGCCCATGCAAAAGAAAAAAACATGTAAATGAAGTAAACTCTTAGTCTAAAGGTTAGGAATAGCAGCAGAATGGATTAAAGGCGTGATCCAACTATGCTGTTTACCAGAGACTCGCGTTTAATTCAAAGACATAAGTAGATGGAAAGTGAAAGGATGAGAAAAAATATATATACATATATATATATATATATATATATATATATATATATATACACATTTTATATTTTGCAAACAGTGACCAAAAGAGAGCTGGGGTAGCTATAACAATATCAGTAAATAGACTTCAAGTCACTAAATACTGATAAAAGAGTCAAATCAACAAGAAGACATAAGATTTATAAATATATATGCACTCAACAGGAGAACCCAAAAACATATGAAGCAAATATTGACATTTTTCAAAGGAAAAATACATAGTTGTACTTAATATAAGCAGACTTCAGTACATCACCTTCAATAATGGACAGAACATCTAGACAGAGATCTATAAGGAAACAGATGACCTGAACAATACTATAAACCAACTAGATCCAATAGACACAGGACACTTCACCAATAGGAGCAGAATGCACATTCTTATTTGGTGCACACAGATCATTCTCCAGAATACACCACAAAACAAGTATAAAAAAATTCATAAACCATACAACATATCATAACCAGCCAAAATGCAATAAAGCTAGAAATCAGTAACAGAGGGAAAAATGGACAATTCACAAATATGTAGAAACTAAAAAAAACACAATCTTAAAAAGACCAATGTTTAAGAAGAAATCACAGGAGAAATTAGGAAATATCTTGAGGAAAATGAAAATAAAAACAAAACATACCAAAACACAGCAAAGACAATGCTGAGAGGGAAATCTATAGTTCTAAATGCTTATATTAAAGAAGAAGAAAGATTTCAAATGAGAGACTTAAGCACACAGTCAGAGAATGTAGAAAAAGAAGAGCAAACTAATCCCAAAGTGAGCAGGAGGAAGAAAATAACAAAGATTAGAGTAGAGATAAATGAAATAGAGAATATAAAACAATAGAGCAAATCAATGAACCAAAGGATAGTTCCTGGAAAAGGTCAATAAAATCAACAAATTTTTAGCTAGATGACAAAGAAAACAAAAAAGAGATGATACAAATAGTCTAAATCAGAAATGAAAGGCAGGACATTACTACTGGCCATAAAGAAATACAAAGGATTATAAGGGTGTACTATGAACAACTGTATGTCAACAAGTTACAGAACATAGATGAAATGGACAAATACCTAGAAACACAAACTATCTACACTGACTGAAGTGTGAACAGAAAATCTCAATAGACCAGTAACAAGTACAGCTATTACATCAGTAATCAAAAACCTCCCAAAGAAGTAAAGCCCAGGACCCAGATTGCTTCACTGGTGTATTTTACCAAATATCCCCAAAAGAATTAACACTAATCCTGTTCAATATTCCAGACTACTATCTCATACTATGAGGCCAACATAAACCTAATATTAAAGCCAGATAAAGACACTGCAGGAAAAGAAAATTATAGACCAGTATCCCATATGAATGTAGATGCAAAAATCTCCCACAAAATACTAGCAAACTGAATCCAACAGCACATTAAAAGAATTACACACCATGTTCAAGTGGGGTTTACCCCTGGTATGTAAATTTGGTTCAACACAAGAAAATCAATTAATGTAATATGCCATTTAACACAACAAAGAAGCAAAACACAAACTCAGTTAATGCAGAATTTATTTGACAAAATCCAGCACCATTTCTTGATAAAAATACTCAAAAAACTAGGAATAAGAGACTTCCTCAACCTGATAAAGAGCATATATGAAAAATTCAGAGCTAACATTGCAATAAAATGGTGAAAAACTGAAAGTATTTCCTCCTGGATCAGGAACAAGAGAAAAATGCCCACTGTCATCACTTTTATTTAATACTGTAATGGAAGTTCTAACTAGAGTAATTATGAAAGAAAAAGAAATAAACGGCATCCAAATTGCAAAGGAAGAAATAAAATTTTCCTGGTTTGTAGATTATGTGATCCTCCATAGAGAAAATACTGAAAAAAATCCATAATAAAGCTAGAAGAACTACTAACAAAATTCACCAAAGTGGCAGGGTACTAGATCAAAATGTAAAAAAGTCATTAATGTTTCTATATACTAGTCATGACAACCTGAAGAGGAAATCAAGAAAAAAATTCCAATCACAATAGCAAAAGGACTCAAATACGTAGTAATACATTTAACCAAGGGTCTAAAGATTTAAGCACAGAAAACTACAAAATACTGCTAAAAGAAGTCAAATAAGATCTAATTAAATGGTAGGATACACCATATTCATGCATTGGAAGACTAAATACTGAGTTGTCAATCTACCAAAAGCAATTTACAGATTCAACACAACCCCAATCAAAATTCCAACAGCCTTTCTGGAAGAAATGGAGAGCCAATCATAAAATTTATATGAAAGGGTAAGGGTCCAGAACAGACAAAACCATCTTGAAAAAAAAAAAATTGAACAAAGTTGAAGGACTCACACTTTCCAATTTTAAATGTTATTATAATATTATAACAACCCACAAGTTCAAAGATATCTGTGATAGTAAGACACCATTCTACATTCATTTTCCAAAACATAAATAACTCTGACAGCAAGAGCTGGCGATGTAATAGAGGAATGGGAACTTAAGGCACGCTGCTATTTGAGTATAGACTGATACAATTTTGAAGGGCAGTTTGGTAACAGCTCACAGGGTTGAAGATGAAGATACCTACTCGATGACTTATGCATGAACTTCTAGGTATGCAACTTGTCATCATCCTTTACTACTTTATTCCTGGGATATGCACATAAAAGGACCCAAGAACATTCTCAGCAATACTGTTTAGCAAAAGTAAAAAAGTTGGACACTTCTTAAAAGAGTGTCAACTTAAAAATACACAAATGAATTGTAGTGTAAAGAATGGAATTATACACTGAATAGCAGTTAAAGGGAATCATGTAGATCCACATGTAACAAATGTTTAAACTTAAAAAAACATTCAACAGAAAATGTTGCAAAATGGTACTTGCAGTATAATATTATTTATTTTAAAAATGTGATGTAGAGGTCTCTGAGGGTCTCTTGGACCCTAGACTTTTTTAAGATCATAATAACACTATAACATAATAGTGTTATAACACTAAGAAGTTACTTGCCTTTTTTCACTTTCATTCTATCCTAAGAATACAATGGAGTTTTCCTATGGCTACAAGCAGAAGCAGATAGAATAATCCAGCTGTCATTTATTAACCCAAATATTAAAGGTATTTGCAAAAAAAGTAAAACAATGCCACTTAAGCTTTTTTTCTCTTTTTGTCTTGGATAATATAGTTTTTTGTTGAAATGTTATTTATCATAACATGTAATACATTTATTCTTATTGTAAATACATTAATAAATCTACATTTTAAATATTCCAGTTTAAAAATACAGCATATATTTATAAATACAACTCAATAAACAAAAGCTGTTTGGGATCCTCAATGATTTTTTTAAGATATACAAGGGACTGGGCCAAAAAAATTGAGAATCACTTATATAGAACTAAAAATGTACAAAATGATACCATATAATAAATGCATGTATATAATATACATGTATACCTTCCTATATAGTCAAATTACATTGGTAAAACAAAAAAGCAAATTCACAAGAGGGCTTACCTATGGGGCATGAGTAGAAGAGAATTAAGAAGAGATACCAAAGGGACTTAAAAGTGGATTATTCTTTCTTTAAAACAATATAAAAACCCTAATTTTAAAGTAAATATGGCAAAATGGGAAGGTACACATGGTATTTGCTTTCCTATTTTATTTACTTTCCTGTATAACTCTGAAACACTTTAGAGGGTGGGAACAATTGCACTTCCCCAACAAACTGCTTTTTTTAAACCATTTTTTTCCCTTTAGTGCCATTAAGTTTTCCCTTCCAATTCCTGTGGAGTGCCATCTCTCACTAAGGCAGCAATTTAACAACATATTAATTGAGATTTAAACTTCAAAACTTTCCCCCCTTTCCGAGAGAATATGAATCTCAATTTCAGAAAGAATGACAGAAATTCCACACATGAAACTATGATTTAATGGAAGGCAAAAGATGCTTCATATGACTCTTATCATATAACATAAATCTGATACTTCTAAGAGATTTCCCATTTGATAAAAAATAATTCCAACATAAATTGTAAAAGATACAAATAACCACAAATATTGTTTTAAAATATTTTTCATCTATAGCTATATAACTTGCATGTATATAAACTGTTCCACAGAAAAACATGGAATGCTTCAAAACTGAGTATGGTTACAGCAAGGTAAGTTATCAGTGTGGACAAAATTATGATGTTCAAAATGAAAATATAAATATTTATTCACTAATTCAAAAAGCAAATTAACGAGCCCCTTTTATGTGACAAATACTGTTTTAAGCCCTGGAGATGCAGAGAGGTCAAACTAGGCAAGGACTCTGTTCATTCCAGTGAGTGGGCAGTAAGTCAAAATCAGTAAGTACACAATATAATTTCAGACCACGATAGATGCTGAAAATGAAGAAATAAAGTGGGATGATATGATTTTTAAAAATGACTAGATGGGGAAGCATCTAAAGACTCAGTGGGTAGGGAAAGCTCTCTGAGGCGGCAACATTAAAGATGGTATCTAAATGATACGAGGGCAAACAATCACACAAACGTGATCTATATCAGAAAATATTATGGGAAACGTGGATGTAGAGCACTGAGCAAGCATAAAAATGGCGCAGAATGAGGGCAAGGGCCAGCAACAGCTACACCAGACGCTTAGATTTCATTCAAAAGGTAGTGAGAAGCCATTGGCAGATTTCAAACAAAGAAATATGATTGCATACTTTTACTACTTTGAAAAGATAAGAGGGAAATTAGTAGGAACAAAAAAACCACCTAGGAAACTGTTAGTTGTCTGGGCAAAAAGATAATGCAAATAGCAGTGATGGAGAGAGGCAGAAACAGAACAAAACCGGTTGACGGACTGAGTTGAGGGATGAGTGAAATGGAGGAATCAATGATGACCCCTGTATTTTTGATGAAAATTAATGACTTCCCATTTGAAATATAATTTTATTGGTTTTGTATTATTAGTTATTATCACAGTAATGCTATATCACAAACCACCCCAAAACTCAGCAGCTCAAAATACATTTATACTATCCACATGTCTCTGCGTTTGCTGATGTACTCTAAGGACGTGGCATCAGGCTGCAGAACGGTCCGGTCTATTGCACATCTCCCTCATCTTCCTGGCTCCAGCATGCTAGCTAGAGTGTGCCCCATGAGGACAAAAGCACAAGCGGTCAAGGCCAGCCACTCAAGCACGTTTAAAGCCCCCATCTTCGTCACATCTGCTAACATTGCACTGGCCAAAACGAATCGCAATGCTGGGCCAAAATAAAAGGGCAGAAAAATACACTTTTCCTCTAGTGGAACCACATGCAATAAAATATGCATGGACACAGAAAAGACCACGGACATAGAAAGGCAAATAGCAGAGGCAAATAATTCAACCTACTACAGTATCTAGGTATTCAAATCATAAGTCATAATTGTAAAAGACCATCAGTTTCTGGAAAGCTCTAAATCAATAATTAAAATAACAATAATTAAGACATAATGACTACAAATTTTTCTAAAGCAATTACATGGACATTTTCAAATTCTATTTTATTATGGAAGAGTAGAGTTAGCCAGACATGTGAACTGGAGAAAGGAAATAGCATCAGGAATATTTCTGATATTAGGATAAGATGAGAGAGGGAAATCAATTTGAAATTTAAGGCTGGACTAAACATGGTATGGTTGAAGACATTGTTAGAACAATCTGATGGTCAATAGTCACTATTGTCACTAACCAGGCAGAACACATTTTGAAAAAAGTTGTAAGAAAACTTCAATTATGAAAAAGGTAGCATTTCAAATCACTGGAAATACTAAATTATATCTGATCCTACCTTCCATTTAGATTGTATCAATCCGTATGGATTAAAATTCTAAGTTGGAAAATTAAGAAGATAATATTTAAAAACCAAAACAAGCAAATAAAACTAAATGACTATTTCATAATCTTGGGGTAAGGAAGAAATTCCCAAACCTGACATCACAGCTAGAAACCATTTTACTTCATAAAGTTAAAACAACAAGAAAAATAAGCAACAACAGCAACAGCAAAATCACTAAAAACAAAGTGAAATGCTAAAAAACAATCTGAAAAAAATAAAAATTGGCAACATATAACGAAAAGTTCATATCCTTCTTTGTATATGAAAGGCTTACTAAACAATACAAAACCATGTATAATCTTTCTTGTCTATATCTCTCACAAGTTTTACAGTGTTATATTTATATCCTTAAAAATATTTCTTGCATGAATGAGCTTAATGTGTTCTGATGAGATGAAGGAAACGTGATATATACTTTAAATGAGTCAGAATTAAATTAGCAAAAGCTCTGAAAGCTAAGCAGAGAAGTTTGAATTTGTTGTGTACGTTATCAGAAACGCAAACGAATGACCTAATTAAAGCACTGCTTTACTATGGTTAATTGGATAACTGGGAACAAAATGGACTGGAATATAGCGGGAGACTAAAATTAAGTACACCAACCAGGGTAAAACAATCCAAGAAAAATTCCAAGAAAAAACTTTAAATATCTTAGAATCAAACAATGTAATAAAAAACCAGTCAAAGAAAACGAGCCTAGAGCTTGGGAAAGCGCCTCGCACACTTCCACGGGGGCAGGTTTCACTCAGCCATCAGACCCTGGCCCAGCAGACCTGCATTTCAGAAATGAACAAGCCAAGGTTGCTGATCTGAGGACCACACTTTTGGGTAGAAATGGTCTAAGAAATAAGAATTATGCAACAACTCAGATAACACACATTCCCCAGAATTCCAGACAACAACCAGGCTTCCTATTGTATGCTGTTTTATCATCCTGTACTCTTCTTAGCATTTATCAAAGCCGTATTTTTATACGTATTTTTGTGATTATTTGTCAATGACGCCACCACTCCTACCACAGACCCCGCTCGAGCGCAACTGAGTGCCCTGCCTGGCTCACTACCTTACCTGGACACGTAGTCCATACCTGGCACGCAGCAGATACCGGACACTGAAGAGACCAATGAACAGAAACACTGGAAGGGAAGCTCGCGTGAGGACAACCAAGTCAAAAGACACATGTGGATCAGAATGAAGATAAAGGCTGCTGATGCAGATTTAACTGCTATCATACTACATATCAATATTGACAGCCATGTAAAATAACTGGAGGAGTTTGTATGAAGAGTGAAGAGCTAAGCAAGGTTTGTTGGACAACATGCAGAGAGGCTCTAAAGGAAGAGCCAACAAAGAACAGAGTAAGACAAGGGTTCAGGAAAGGAAGAAAGTACAAATAATGAAAAAGATCCTAAAATAAATCTTAGGCTAAAGACAGACTGGGTAATGAGTTCAGAGGCAACTAAGGAGGAACATCTTTCTGTGATTATGCAGAGAGAGAAATCAGATTTTAGAAAGAATAAACTAGCAGAAAGGGAAGAGGAATGAGCCATGGCAGATGTAAATTCAAGGTAGTATGAAAGCAAATTCTGGGAGAGAAAAAGTATGGTGTGTGTCCTTTTTCAGATGAATAAGACACGTTCGTGTTTGGAAATTCCTATACAAGCCAGGGTGACATACATAAGGAATCGCAGTGGTCTTGATATAGCACAGTAGAGAGTGTTAGGGACTTAAGAGTGTAGAACTCAAATAAGAAGAGCACCAAACCCTCAGCTTTACTGGATTATTGCTTTACAGCAACGTGAATATAATACCGATAAAATTTAGAGTTTTTAACAAAAAAAAAAGACAAAGTTTTGATGTGAAATTTCCTGATGTGCAAAAGAAACAGCTTCAGCCTTGCCCCCTCTGGTGTCGCACTCTGGAAACCAAGAAGGAAATAAAATGATTGCTGAGCAATGCTAAGAATGTCATGACATTAAACGGCATAAACATGCACACAGGATCAATGTGTCACTCGATTATAGCAGAAATGGCCAAAGGGTGACGACTGGTTCAGCGAATGGCAAAGAGTACCAGGAACCAAAAGCAAGCAGCCATTAAATATGAAGTCTAGGATGGGGAGCCAATCTGGAATAAAAAGAAAAGACTTTAGGAAGGGTAAAGTGAGAGGGTTTGAAGGAGCAGAGATTCATCTGAAAGTAAAAAGTCACACAGTTAACAGAAAGTTGGAAACAGGTCAGTGACAAGTGAGGATCTCAGAGTAAAACAAACACAAATAAAATTCTGATTATGAAAATCACAGATTCATGTATATTATTCAAAATGTATAAAAAGCCACTTTTACAAAGATCTTTAAATCTGAATTATTTAAGAATGGATAATGACAGCAACCTTAAATATTATTAGGTAGATAACACAGATAATGAAAGGGGAATATTTTACCTTAAAAACACCTCACAACTGAAAGTAAGGAATGACATTTCCCAGTCCCAGTCTGTTCTTAGCCAAAAATGCCTGAAGCCAGTTGAAACAGGAGCTAGACACCTGGCCACGTAAAACTACCTGGACCAAAGGCATATGCATACATGCTAAAGAGCAAACAGCCGTTCAATAAATTAATAATCACTATACTAGTATGGCCTGCCTAACTGAACTAAATGATACAGCATTTCAATTTATTTTCTTATTCAAGCATCAAAAGCCTTCAGTTAGGCTCAAACATATTCTAGATAAGCAAGTAGCATTTTTCGCTCATTCAAAAGATAATCATTTAGCACATCCTCTATGCAAAGTATACTGCAAAGCACTGTGGTAGATATAAAAAATTAATCAGTCATGGATCATGAAGAAGCATATGCCTAATAGAGGAAATAACAGCAGATATATACATAAATAATTATAACACAAACATATACAAAACCCAGAGACAGAAGTGAAGAGCTGTAAATACCTTAGAAGGAGATATAAAGATTAAAAGCTTCAAGCATTCAAGGATGAAACAAGCAAACTCAAAAGACTCCCAGTTTCCAATACTTTTCCAACAAGTCATGATGCCTTTTGCCATTAACATAACTTTTCTGTTCAATTTTCAAAGCTTAGAATCAGTCATCCTTAATTCTTCATCACAATTTTATTCCACTTATACTTATTTGGTGGTGCCACTGATGATGTTTAATTTTTCCTGTCAACATTATAAAATCTTTGTACCTGACACAGGAGCTCTGACACCACACAGAAAGCTCATACCTGGTCCTGCAGACAGCTACCCAGAAACAGGGAACCGCACCTGCCACAAAACAAGATGTGCATCTCCCAATTCCACACCTGTCCCAGTCTCCATTCAGACCTCGGGCTTAGGAGCAATGACTGTGAAGTTCAGAAACGTGTTTCTGGTAGAAGGAAATACCATGTTTGGTTCTGTTTCTACAGGAGTCTCAAGATCTTCCCCCACCCCGTTCCCTAACTTGGGTGCATGGATACTTCAGTCAGAGTAACTGGGGGGCGGTGCGACTTGGGGGGCGGTGCAACTGGGGGGCAGCGGCAGAGTGCTCATCTGCTGCGCCCAGGGCCCTGGGTTCGGTTCCCGGGTTCGGTTTCCGGAACCTGCCCGTGCAAAAAAAAAAGCAAATGGTATTTTAGAACTAAAGGGCTTCTAGGAAACTCCACCCCCACCTCTAATTCTAGAAGAGCAACATTCAACACAAAATGCACAAAGTTTTGCAATAAAATATTAAAGGGGAAGGCAGAATAAAATAAATCGGCCCCTCATCTCAAAACAAGTAAAAGGGTAAATGGCATAAACTTAGTCCCATGAAAGAAACTGAAGATAAAAAGTATTCTAAACTCACTTCTCCATCAGCAATTGATAAACAGGCAAAAATAAAATCAATAAAGATACAGATGATTTGAACACTGTTAACAACTTTAATTGATAGTTATAGAATATTAAAAAATAGTGGGAAAATACAAATTCTTTCCAAGTGTTTATGGAAAATTCATCAAGATAGACTAAATACTAAGTCATCAGCCTCAGTAAATTTCAGAGGAAAAAAATTATTCTAAACTTACTAATAATAGCCTTGCACTTTAACCAGTTAAAAATAAATGAGAAGGGAAAAAAATCAAATGTCTCTTCATTCCTTTAACAGATGACATAGTTCTATTAGCGCTAAAAATGTACATATGTTACAAGAACACTGTAACATGTATTCACCCCAAGCATTATTTCTGTTTATAGAAATATGAGAAATACTTGTGCAAGAATTGAAGCTCCATGAAGGAAGGGAATTTTGTCTGTTCCAGTCACTAACTTAGCTCCTGCTGAACTCTACCTAAAACACAGAAGGCTCCCAATAAATATCTCCAATCAAACTGTGCCTAAAACACAGAAAAGCACTCAATAAATATATGCTGAAAGAATTAATGAAGGAATGTCAGGCAAATTGTTCCCAAAAGAACTAAATCTAAGAATCAGGAAAGTATACAATACCATGTCAGAAGGAACAGAAAGTGGCAATATTTAACTAGATTAGTATGAACTTCCTTTCACTCTAAAAAACTATCACTACGAAAAAGTGATTTCAATAAACTGGTTATTAATAAGTTACACTTAGTCATATGATCTTATGTAAGAAGTTAGCCTGTTATACTACATATCCTATCTAGTATCATGGACAGTTAAAACCAGGAAAAAAAAAAGTAAGATGATAAACTGAAGAAAAGATAAGTAGATTTTAAAAAGCATTCATTACCAGATCATTTCTCTTCAAATTGCCCAGCTTTGCGGATCTGGGATTAACATTTCCCTTTATTAATGTACTATTACTATTAAATTGTTTCACACATGAATATATGAAACCATCAATATTATGATCTCATGTTGAGAAAGTGATATAAAAGTTGCTTTGGAAGTCTGGTTTTTTTGCAAAGTTAGAAAAAAAAACCTGTATTTCTCTTTGCTCATTGATTTCTATTTCATCTTCTGTCATGTTATAATTAGCTACTTCTACTTGCCATCCTCACAGTATTTTAATGCCTTGAAAACAGTGATCTTCTAACTTACTGGTTTCTACTGAATTACATCTAGCATTGACAAAATAAAACACACCCATTACAATTCTCAAAAGGACTTTAATAGTTTTGATCAATCACTACGAGATCTACAATAAAATTTTGACTATTTGTCCAAAATCATTTAACGCTATAGACAGTACAAAGAAAATTAACTTAGATCTGTATTCTCATGCTTGCTTTAATGGTTGTATTATAGCTTCAATCTTAGAGAAAATGTATTTCTATAAAATATGAGGAACAATTCCAAGATTATTGTAATTTTTTAATGATTAAAACAGTGACGCATATTTTTAAACGATCCAGTAGATTAAGAACAGCAAAATGGTCAGTATAAAGACTAGTACAAAGCAAACAAAGTGGTCAGCTCCTTCTGTTAATCAAAAATGCAGTGCTGGTGTGGTTTGTACTTAAACTCTAATCACCTATTTCTCCTCAATTAGTCAATAACCACAAATCACACAGGAAAACATTAATAGGAGAAAAGATCTTTTTCAGAGAAATCTATATTATAGAAAAAGATACACTCAGGATCAGGATATCCTAAAAATACATAGCTATCAGAGATGATTTTAAACATTCAAAGGCATTGGAAATTTACATCTGGAGTCCAATTAAAACATTATATAATTACATAAACTAAGCTCTCTGAAACTGATTTTCTGAAGTGTCAATATACCCAAATAACTTATAAAATCACTTACAATAAATAAATGAAAATTCAGCTCCTCAACTCGTGATGCGATCTTCAAAAAAGCAATGAGTCAAGAGAAGAGTTTTTGCGTATAGACACGTTGAGTCTTTTAAAAAAGGTAATGTTTTATATTAAGTGCTACATTATCGAACGAGACCACAGTAACTTCATATTGAACACTGCCCATCAAAACTTCCATCTCACATTCCTGCCACAGGCAGCGCCTGCCACACGCCCTCACTCTTTTAAGACTGATCCAATGGCTAATATTTAGCAAAATATGATAGTGAATTTACACATCAAAAAATGTGACCTGCGAAAGACACGTCGCTTTGGCAGACTTTAATTAACTCCTCTCATGTCTGAACTCTGCACCACTATCTATACCTTTCTTTTCGAATGCCCGTCTCTATCACTTAAATGGGATAATCTGAACTCTACACCCAAACTACCCCCGTGACACAACTCTTGCCCTCCAATCCCACCACACCCAAACTACTATTAAACTAGTCCTCTCCACTTGAAGACCTCCGAAGAATTTCCAAGATTACAAGTATTTATACATGCACATGTGTTTCCAATCCCAGCTCTGCCACTTACTAGCCTGGATGCTGGAAAAGTTACTTAGGCTTTCTGGGCCTCGGTTCCCTCATCTATAAAATGGGGATAATAATAGTATCTACCTCACAGTACTGCTGTGAAGAATAAATGATTTAATATTTCTAAAGCACTTAGAACAGTGATTGACACAAATGCTAATTATTACTGTTACTATTCAATATTTTCAATATTGCGTCAAAAAATATGATTTCATACTATTACATCTCAGGACATCTTAAGAACTTCATTCTTCATACAATTCAAATCCCATTCAAATTCCTCCCCCACCCCACACGGGCACACAAACTAACCTTCAGCGCGCAGTATACTAGGATCCTCCAGGAACAAACTGTGAAGACCTAGGCATTGTAAAGCATGAGGCAGTACCAAGTATAAAATAACAATTTGCCTGCTTCTTTTACAATGAGCAAAGTGATAAGCAAGGAATTATTTTCAAGGAATCGTGTTATCTTGTTCTGTTTTTTCAAACATATTTAGAACATGAAACTACTTTATAAGTTGCTTACTTCTTAGACAAATACATTTACTACGGAAACATGCTTAATTAAAGTTAGGGGGAAAATGTCCTTTGCACCACTCACTACAAGTACTGAAATGATAATCTCCAATATTCTCTATAAATGTCACATACTTCAAAATATCATTTAACTTTTCATTTAGTTGATAAGGGTAAAAAATCTGAAATCACATTAGCAGACTTCCTTCCGAGTCTCAATGGCCCATGATCTCTTTGAAAGAGAATCTTTGTTACAGAAATCAACATACTTACACACACACACACAAAAAAGAGTGGATTCCTTATCCAGAGTTCCTTTAAGTTTAGCTCCATGAAGAGTTTGCTCTCTGAAAAGGCAGCCTACTTACTGGCCATGCAGAAAACAAATGTTCTTCTCTATCATAAGAATACCAGCTACAGGCAATGCTGGAAAACTAAATAACTGTCATAATTTTTTTTTTTTAATTTAAGTTTTTATAGTGCTTCATATTCTGTTACCAAACAGATAAAATTAAAAGATACTTTATAATCAATTAATTGTGCTTAAGTTTGGTTTCCTTCAATATTCAAAACACTTTTACAAACAGGTGTATTCACAACCACCGATTATTCACAAATGTACAGCATTAGTAAGGTGCCCTATTAAAAAAAAAAAAGAAAAAACCTACTGTTCGCATAAAAAGTTGAAAACAATGACATTCCTATTATTACCTTTTGAATGCTTCCACTGGGTTCCTCTCGCATTCCCCAGGTTGTAAGAGGCTTTGGACTGCCGGATCCCTTAGTTTGTCCTCATATCCTTGCAGCAGTCCACTGTGGCAGATCTGGGCCACCAGACCTCTAATAAACCCTCCCACACACAAAGTATCAGAGTCTTGGGCTTTGCAGAAATGAAAGGCCAAAGCCTGGCGATGTAAACCTCTCTGCAAGCTTGTAGGTGAACTAGGCCATAAGAGCTCAGTACACAGAGCCGTCTTGCCACTGCCAGGCCCTCCCACCAACAACACACCCCAGGCAGCTCCTTTTCCAGAGACAACACCGGCATTATTCCCAGAATTCATTACAAGGGATGGTGTGCTGACAGCACTATTGCAACAGTTAGTTTTCTCCTGGAGGCAATGCTGAAGCTTGTGGAAAACCCACTCCCTACAGTAAAACTGCTTCCCCTGCAGTAAGCTGGTTTGAGCCATTTTGCAGACTTTCTCTTCCCAAGGATTAGTCATAATAGGTTTCTTATCGTCAACGTTTGCTAGAATCTGGCTACATCAACAGAGGTCTTTACATCCATTGGGACATAACTTGCATGTTAAGTTGACTTTGAATAACAGAGTCACCAGTTACAATAAAATTCAACAGCCATAGAATCCATCTGCCAATTGAACGTGCATGGCTTTCCTTGACTCTTTATTCTTGATTGCAGAGAATATATTAGCTTAATTGTGGAGCTGATGGAAAAATTCCTGGTTCCAAAGCTCAGTAACACGCTTCCTATGTTTTGATAGATCACACGACGCCATGGTTACATCTGGAGCTTATGTGATGGTGGATGCCTCAAGTATACAGATGAGACAACACATCTGGAAAACTGAAGAGGAAGCCCAATCTTTTAATCTGTACAAAATGCTTCTCCAGATTCCAAATGTTAATTCTGCATCTGAAAATTAGATTCAGAAAAGCTGTCCATTACAGTAAGTGTCATCCAAGAGATTACATTTATACAGTACTTAGGTAGCTCTGCATTTCTTATTGAAGGATGGTCACTCAAGTACTACACCTTGCAAGTTTCAGGCATCTGGGAAGCTGCCAAAGAACTGTTTGTGATTAAGGTCTTTTTTTGTGGTAGAAAGGACAGACCACTGTTAACACTTTCTTAATTCAAGGCATTTATAAAATGCATTTTTCAAGACAGCATATTCTTAATGAACCTGGTCACATGATTCTTGGTTTTAAGATGTCCGGGTAATCGACAATTTTCATAACTAAAATAAAACAACAACAACAAAAAAAGGTATCAGTGCAAAATACCATATGTTAAATGCTTATTTATCAAAGGATACAAGTTACCAGTTAAAGTAGTCTCAAAAACCCATATATAGTTCATCTTTGGCACTTTTCAAAAAGTTGGACAATTACCCCCAAAAGTAATTACATTTTCCTTTCCTCTATGATTATGTTTCCCAAACACCACATTTCAATCAGATCACTCTCGATTTTCAAAACCTCAGTACAGACCGGAGAAGCAAGGACACTTCAGGCCCATACAGTAACATCCTCAACTCGGGCCAAAAAGGTCCTTCCCTCCGGCTCGATGGAAAAGCGCCGGTGGAGGAAGTCCTGGTCACTTCACAGGCGGCCAGTCCAAGGACTGTGCGTAGAAGGCACTTCTTTGTGCAAAATCTGTAGTGTGCAAAATCTGGGGGCGACAGCCGATCTCTAAGGAATCAACCCAAACTCAAGCACGACGAGCATCCTTCCCTCCCGGGCGCCAGGAACGAAGGTCTGGGCTGGGGCCGGGCGCGGACCGCAGCGTGGGGGAGGCTTCCTTCCCGGCCAGGGCGGGGGGCTGCCGCGGCGGCCGCGAGGGCACTGACAGACAAAAGGCCCCGGGACTCCGGCCCCGGAACACCCTCTCCCCCGCGCGGGGCACCGGGGCACCCCGAGCGGCCGCGGCCGAGGCTCCCCGGGCCAGGCGGAGCGCGCCCCGCATCCGCCGCCCGAGGCGCGTCTCCACGGGGAGGGGCGGCGGGTCCCCCTCCCGGCCAAGGGGCGCCCCCGGGCGTGCCCAGCTCCGCGCCCCGACCCGCGCCGCGCGCCCCCGCCCGGGCCCTCGGAGCCAGGGAGCGGGTCTGCGGGCAGAGGCCGCCGGGCTGCACGCGCCGCTCAGGTCCCAGCCGGTCCCTCCGAGCGTCCGACCTGAGGCGGGGGCCCCGCTTCCGCCGCCGCCGCCGCCGCCGCCGCCGCGCTCGCTCACCTCGGCCCCAGCCCCGCCGCGTCTCCGCCCGGCCTGCGGCGCGCTCCCGGCGGCACACCCTCCTCTCGGCCCCGCGCCGCCACTTCCAAGGGCCCGCAGCCTCGGCCGGCTCCTCCCAGCCCCCACCGGCCAGCCGCCGCCGCCGCAGCCGCCGAGGCAGTGACTCGGTCCCAGGCCGCCGCCGACCGGCCGGCCCGCCCCGCCCCCGCGGGCCCGCCCCGCCAAGGCCCCGCCCCCTCCGCGGCCCCGCCCCACTTCAATTGCGACCACGCCCCGCCTCCACAGCGGCTCCGCCCTCCCTGGCCCAAGCCCCGCCTTGCCTCCCCAGAGGCCCCGCCCTGCCCCCACGCGGCCCCGCCCCCTCCAGATCGTCGTCGTTTGGCCCCTCGCCTCGCCCCTCCCCCACCGCGGCCCTGCTCGCCTCCCGTGCCTGGGTGTGTGCGGCCTCCCGGACCAGCCGCCCGCGCCGCGGGGAGACCTTCCCGGGGGCCCTGAGCCCGCCTTCCCCGCGGGGCGGAGGACGGGGCGGGGGCGG
>PVIY010015562.1:0-53591 GCA_004026745.1 Myrmecophaga tridactyla | reverse complement strand
TCTTTCTTTCTTTCTTTCTTTCCTTCTTCCTTTCTTTCTTTCTCATCATTCCTTAATATCCTTCGAGCTCCATTTCAATAGGAAGCAACACATCCATACAATAGAATATGATTTAGTCATAAAAAGGAATGAAGTACTGATACATGCTCTAAAATGGATGAACCCTGAAACATTATGCTAAGTGAAAGAAGCCAGACAGAAAAGACACATGTTATTCCATTAAAACTAAAATGTCCAGAATAGGCAAATCCACAGAGACACAAAGTAGATTAAGGGTTGCCAAGAAATGTGAGTAAGGGAGACTTGGGGGGAATGGGTTTTTTGGGGGGGAGCATGACACTATTGTGAATTAGAGAGTATGATGCACAACTCTGTGAATATACTAAAAACCACTGAATTGTCACACTTTAAAATAGTCAAAATGGTAAATTTTATGTGACTTTCTCTGAAAAAAATTTTTTTAAGTAATTAGAATATAGCCTTGATCCAGCCTTAAAAGAAGATCAGAGAGCCATTTCTCAGTACAGATACACTGCACAGTCATTTCTAGATTTCTAATATGCCAGTGTTTCTAGTGAGGCTCTGGCAAAATAGTTCACCCAAGGAAGTCGTTGTCGATAAACCATGCACAAGCCATGAGTACTCTTTTTTTTTTTGGTCAGAGTTCTGTCAGGAAAATAAAAGCAAGCTTAAATATTTTAGAGAAGGATTTAATATAAGGAATATCATATGTTAGAAGCCATTAGAAAGGCTGGAGCAAAGATTGGAAAAGCCCAACACTATCTCCTTAAATTACTATTTGTTTCCAGAGAATTAGGATGTTAATCTGAGCACCCAGGTGAGAATTGTGGCAAAGTACTACCAAAAGCCTACAGACAAGTCACAGGCCATGCCCAGAGTCTGCTGGGAGACTTTCTGGTTTCCAAGGCACAAAGGAGGTTTTTTTTTTTTTTTTTTTTTTGGTGGAATATAAATGCAACTATAATCATAGAGGAAAGAGAAGCTTCAGTTCTCACAAAGTTTCAGCATGGAAAGAAGTGGGGATACTTGTCATTGCTAAAAAAGGGTGGTGGTGAGGAATCTGGTACATTATCCAAGAGTTAGGTTAGGTCCTTACAAATGTTGGTTGAAAAATAGTAACCTCAAGTTGTATGGCTGCTATGGTAGTTAGATTCAGTTGTCAACTTGACCAGGTGAATGTGCCTGGTTCTCTTGCTGTGGACATGAGCCAACGGTACATGAACCTCATCTGTTGCTAATTACATCTGCAGTGGGCTAGGAGGCGGGCCTGCTGCAATGAATGGTGTTTGAGTTAATTGGCTGGTGCTTAAATGAGAAAGCTCAACGTAGCACAGCCCAAGCAGCTCAGCATACCTCATCTCGGCACTCTCAGCTCAGCCCAGGCCTTTGGAGATGGAGAAAGAAATCACCCCGGGGAAAGTTGTTGGAACCCAGAGGCCTGGAGAAAAGGCCAGTGGAGACCATCCTGTGCCTTCCCATGTAAGAAAGAACCTCAGTGGAAAGTTAGGTACTTTTCTTCTGAAGAACTAATGAAATAAATCCCCTTTTATTAAAAGCCAATCCATCTCTGGTGTGTTGCATTCCGGCGGCTAGCAAACTAGAACAGCTGTAATTGTTTTTCACAAGAGCTATGGAGTTACTATAAATTAGATAGACCTGTGGGGTATCTTCTGGGCAGGAGTGAAAATGGAGGACAAATAACTTGGCCCTAGTTCACTGCTATTCAGTTGGAGAGGAGCTATCCCTACAAAGCCTCATTTATGCATGGACTTGGTCTTTATGGCATGATCCTGATGTTTGAGCCTGAGCCTGATGCTGTAATGGAATGAAATCTTTGGAAGTGGAGGAGTGTTTGGAAGATATGAGTGTATTTTGCTTGTGGGTAGCACATAAATTAATTGGTGCCCATGGGTGTACTGTAGCAGTTTAAAAATATGACACATTTTGACACTCTTTCTGTCAAGAGATGGAATCTGTGCTGGTTTGAAGGGATTATGAACCCTAGAAAAGCCATGTTTCAACCCTGTTACAATCTTGTGGGAACAGCCTTTCCTTTAATCCCTGTTCAATAATGTAGGTTGGAATTTTTTGATTATATTATCTCCATGGAGATATGACAGACCCAATTGTGGATATTAACTTTTTGATTAGAGGGAGATGTGACTCCACCCATTCCAGGTGATTCTTGATTACTTTACTGGGCAGTGAGTTCAACGGGAAGCATCTTGGAGAGCGACAGAGCCAGGAGAACCACCAATGTCATGAAAACTATGAGAGTCCACGCAGCCAGAGACCTTTGTAAATGAAGAAGGAAAACACCCCCAGCCATGCTTCATGAAACAAGAAGCCTGGAGAGAAAGCTAACAGATGTCACCATGTTTGCCATGTGCCTTTACAGTTGAGAGAGAAACCCTGAATGTCATCGGCCTTCTTTAACCAAGGTATCTTTTCATATATGCCTTAGGTTGGACATTTCTATATCTTGCTTTAATGTGGACATTTTCACAGCCTTGGAACTGTAAACTTGCAACTTAATAAATTCCCCCTTATAAAAGTCATTCTGTTTCTGGTATATTGCATTCCAGCAGCTAGCAAACTAGAACAGAATCTATATCCCCTTACCTTAAATCTGGGTCTATGGCTTCTTGATCAAGAAAATATGACAAATCATGCTGCATCAGCATTTGGGTCTGGATTTTAAGAAACTAGCAATTTCACTTCCTGTCCCTTGAAATACTTGCGTTTGGAATTTTGCACCATGCTGTGAGGAAGCTCAAGTAGCCTGTGGAGACACCCAGGGAGAAATAACTAAGTTTTTAGATCCATAGCCCAAGCCAAAGTTCCAGTAACAGCCAGCACCTACTTATCACTGATATGATTGAGTCATCTTGAAAATGGATCCTTCAGCCTCCCATCAAGAAACTCCTGCTAAAGTGACATGGAACAAAAACAAGTTCAAGTTGAGCCCTACTCATATTGTGGATTTGTGAGCCAAGTAAGTAATTTGTGATAACAATTTCTGACAACAGAAAGTACAAGTTGCATAATGTAGGATTGAGAGAAGGTTTTGTTGTTTTGTCTTGTTTTGTTTGTTTTTTCACCTATAGGAGAGATTCCACTATATTTGAGTACATATTGTATGGAACTAGTGAAAAGAGAGAGATTAAAGACATAAATAGTTATAGGTGATAATGAATAGAGGGAGGTCCCTGAAGAAGCATGAGAGCACAGGATCTAGAGTATAGTTGGATGGATTAGTGTAGTCAAAAGAAGAGATATCTATTCCATTTTGATAGGAGCTAAAGAGGAATGGGTGAGAACCAATGCAGATATGTTCTACATTTTGTAGGGTTTTTCATTTGAAACCATCTATAAATTAAGAGTCAGGGTTAACTTCTATGGGTTAGTTTATCATTTAAGAAGATGGGAGAAAAGTTTAAAAGGGGTACATGTAGAAAACTAGAGAGATGTCTGGAGAAATAAAGAATCACTGGGCAGTGAGTTCAACTGGAAAACCTGATTTTAGCTTCACTTGAAAATCACATGGAAGGTTCAAATTCATCATATCCAAAACTGAGTTCATTAGTTACCCTGTGTCCTTATTTCCTATATCAAACCAAATTCATAGTCTTATGTCTGATCTCTTCTGGTTAATGGTGTCACCGTCCACCCAACCATAAAAACCAGAAAACCTAAAAATCAACATAGATGTCTCCCTACCCCTTACTACCCACAACCACCCAAGTATTGTTAATATATTTTCTCAGAAAGTTTAAAATGGATCATATACACAAATGAATAATGTGCATTACCCAAGACCCATCTTAAGAAGTAGAATATTGGAAACAGAACCATCTATTTGCTCCCCACAATACATTCTACTCCCTCATTCCAAATGTAATTATTTGTGCTCATTTGAAATGATGTATGGACCCTAGAAAAGCCATGTTTTAATCCTAATCCCATTTTGTAAAGGCAGCCATTTCTTCTAATCCCTATTCCGCATTGTATCTTTGAAACTGTAATTAGATCATCTCCCTGGGGATGTGATTTAATCAAGAGTGGTTGTTAAGATGGATTAGGTAACGACATGTCCCCACCTATTTGGGTGGGTCTTGATAAGTTTCTGAAGTCCTATAAAAGAGGAAACATTTTGGAGAATGGAAGAAATTCAGAGAGAGCAGAGAATGCTGCAGCACCACAAAGCAGAGAGTCCACGAGCCAGTGACCTTTGGAGATGAAAAAGGAAAATGCCTCCCAGGGAGCTTCATGAAACTGGAAGCCAAGAGAGAAAGCTAGCAGATGATGCCTTGCTCGTC
The DNA here is from genome assembly GCA_004026745.1 of Myrmecophaga tridactyla. Taxonomy (NCBI): domain Eukaryota; kingdom Metazoa; phylum Chordata; class Mammalia; order Pilosa; family Myrmecophagidae; genus Myrmecophaga; species Myrmecophaga tridactyla. Next base: position 49,251 of record PVIY010015562.1, on the reverse strand, counting down.
ATGTGCCCTTCCAGTCAAGAGAGAAACCGTGACTGTGTTCGCCATGTGCCTTCTCACTTGAGAGAGAAACCCTGAACTTCATCGGCCTTCTTGAACCAAGGTATCTTTCCCTGGATGCCTCAGATTGAACATTTCTATAGACTTGTTTTAATTGGGGCATTTTCTCAGCCTTAGAACTGTAAACTAGCAATTTATTAAATTTCCCTTTTTAAAAGCCATTCTGCTTCTTGTATATTGCATTCTGGCAGCTAGTAAACTAGAACATTAATGTACTCAAATCTGTATTTAATCATTGTCTGCTTTTCTTTAAAATTTTAATATTCTTATATATATATATACAATGTGATATGTTTACTTTTCTCTAATTTTACTTTTTATATAAGCATAACCATATATAATGCACCATCTGTAGGTTGATTTTTTTGCTCAAAGTTTTTGTTTTGAGATATTTCCATCTTGATTTGTGCAGTTGTATTATATTTGTATCAACTTTGTAACACAAATGTGTTATATTGTTAATATTATTTAATTCATATGGTATTACCTTTTATAACTGTGTCAAAATTTATTCACTCGACTAGTTAGGAATTTTTGGGTTGTTTCCTATTGTGATGGTTAGGTTCTGGTGTCACTTGACCAAGTGATGAGACCCAGTTGTCTGGTCAGGGAAACATTGGCCTGACCATTACTGCAAGGACATTTCCTGGCTGGTTGATAAACTAGAAGGCTGGTATATGAAATCATCAGTCAGTTGACTGCGTCTGTGGCTGATTACATCTGTGATCAACTAAGGTGTGTCTCCCACAATGATATAACCCAATCAGTTGAAAGCTTTTAAGGGAGAAGAGAAATTTTCATTGCTTTTTCAGCCAGTGATCCTTTCCTATGGAGTTCATCCAGTCCCTTCATAGGAGCTGCCAGCTTCATAGCCTGTCCTACAGAGTTTGGACTCTTCCATTACCATGACTGCCTGAGACACATTTATAAATATCATATTAACAGATCTCTCCTGTTGGTTCTGTTTCTCTAGAGAACCCTGATTAATGCACCTATTTTTACAATTGCAAACATATTACAATGTTCTTAAACATGTTTTCTTGAGCATATATGTGGCTTTAGGAGTATAAATACTAGTGATAAGATGTGTACATGTTCTATTTTACAAAGTAATTCCAACTTTTTTGCAGTGGTTGTACTAAATTACATTTTCATTTATAGTATAGTTAGTCTTCATTTCTACTCGTTACCAACATCTGCAACATCAGACATTTTAACTTTTGACATTTCAGGGATGTGCAATGGCAACACAAGTTGTAGTATTTTGGCTTTATTCACATTTTCTTGATGATTAAGGAAACTGAACAGCCTCTCTTGCATCATTCTTGTCTCTTATAAAGGGTGATTCTGTTTCATATCTTTTGCCTATCTTCATTTTGGTAGGGTTAGTCAACTTTTTCTTATTGAACATAGGAAGTGTTTATGTATTTTATGCCAGTCTTTTCAGTTATATGTTTATCTGTCTTCATTCAGTTTTTTTCTTATATTTTTATCATATTGTAGGAGTCTTAATGATAACCTAAATTACTTATGTTAAGGCAGTAGAATATATTATTATTTTCATTTAAGTGTGTGTGTGCTTTTTATATCTTGCTTATGAAATCCTGCCCCACCCGAGAAGAATTATAAAGAAATTCTCCTCTACCTACTTTTATAGCTTTTATAATTTAGATTTTCATATTTTGTCATAAATTTACCTGGAATTAATTTTTATTTATAGTGTGATATAAGGATACGAATTCATTTTTCAAATAGGCATAATCAATGTTCCAGCATGTTATATTTAGTACTCCAAAATTTCCACACTGATATTCAATCCATCCCTTCATTCAAAAATATTTATGCCTGCTTCATTATAAAATAAATTTCCAGAGGAGCATAGATCTATACCTGGATACTCTTTCCATTTTTCAGTAGACTAACTGTGCACCAAAATCACACTGTCTTAATTACTATCCATTTATGATGTCTTGATGTTTCACAGGAAGAGCCCCACCTCCCAAACTTGCTCTCGTTTGGAAAAGTTTTGGAATTATATTCAATATATTGAAATTTGGGGTAGGATTTACCTATTCCTATCTATCTCTATATATGGCATATCTCTTGATTCATTTAAGTAACAGACAGGCATGCTGTGACCTGCTTATGGAGGAGACCATGTGCCGTCCTGGACAACAGCCAGTAAGAAAACAGGGACCTCAGTCCTGAAGGTGCAAAGGACAAATTCTTCCAATAACCTCATCAACTCGAAAGAGGACCTTGAACTTCAGATGAGATCACAGGCCTGGCTCCATCTTGACAATAATACATTCTCAGCCTTGTGGGAAACTACGTAGAAAATCCAGCTGTACCTTGTCCAGATCTCTGACTTATAGAAACTATGAAATAATAAACGAATGCTATTTAAGCCACTAAGTTTGTGGCCATTTGTTATGCAGAAATAGAAAACTAATAATTCCCTCATGCCTTTTTCCAGGTAACCCCTCATCCTTGAGGTAGGTCTTATTTTAAACATATCTTGACTGTCTTAGAATTACATATAAATTACAACATACATGTAAATGAAACATTTTGTGCCTTTCATTCATATTGTGAGGTGTAACAGTAGTTTGTTCTTTTCAATGCTAAGTGTTCTATTGTATGTCTATACTGCAATTTTATTATTTCTTCACCTGGTGTTCTAGTTTGCTAGCTGCCGTAATGCAATACACCAAAATGGAATGGCTTTTTAAAAGGGGGAATTTGGTAAGTTGCTAGTTTACAGTTCTAAGGCCAAGGAAATGTCCCAATTAAAGCAAGTCTATAAAAATGTCCAAATTAAGGCACCAACAGGAATTACCTTCATTCAGGAAAGGCCAGTGAAGTTTAGGGTTTTTCTCTCAGCTGGAAGGACACATGGTGAAGTCTCCCAGCTTTCTCTCCCAGCTTCTTGCTTCATGGAGTTCCTGCAGGGGCATTCTCCTTCTTCATCTCCAAAGGTTGCTGGCTGGTGGACTCTATGGTTCTCTTGGCCTTGTGGCTCTGCTTGTCTCTGCTGCGGCTTTCTTGTAACTCTAAAAAGGGACTCTCTCCAAAATGTTTCCTCTTTTGAAGGATTAATGGGTGGAGTCACAACTCCATGAAAGCTATCTGATCAAAGTTACCATCCACAATTGGGTGGGTCCCATCTCCATGGGAACAATCCAGATGCTCCCAGCCAGCAATATTGAATGAGGATTAAAGGACATAGCTTTTCTGGGGTCCACCACAGATTCCAACCGGCACACCTGGTTTTGTACATTTGGGTTGTTTCCAGTTTGGAGCTGTTATGAACGAAGCTGTTAATTTGGACATTCCTGCCCAAAGTCTTTTGTGAATATAGGTTTTATTTCTTTGTGCTAAGTACCTAGGGTGGAATTGCCTCATCATAGAGTAGATAAATGTACATAAGAAACTGCAAATTGTTTTTCAAAGTGATTACATCACTTTTCACTCCCAACAGCAGTACACAAGAGTGCCAATTCTCCACATCTTGCCAACACTTGTGATTGCCAGTCTATAAGCAGCAACGCTGCCAGATTTGAATCCCTGCAGCAAGACTGCCAGATTTAAATCTCAACATTGCGACTTATTAATATTTGAACTTGAGAAAGTTATTCTCTGTGCCTCAGCCTTCTTATTTATAAATCTAGAATAATATTTGTACCTGGTTGTATTAGTTTGCTAAAGTTGCTGTAATGCAATATACCAGAAATAGAATGGCTTTTAAAAAAGGAATTTATTAAGTTGCAAGTTTACAGTCCTAAGGCTGCAAACATGTCCAAACTAAGGCATCCAGGGAAAGATACCTTTACTCAAAGAAAGGCCCATGGGTCCAGACAGCTCTGTCAGCTGTGAAGGCACATGGCTGGTGTCCGCTGGGGCCTTTGGCTTCTGGTTTCAAACAGCTTCCCAAGAGGTATTTCTGCATCACCAAACAACTGGGTCTCATATGCATCTGCTCTTTCTGTTGGCATTCCAAGCAAATAAGTTTCCTCCAAAATATTTCCCCATTTAAAGGACTCCAGTACACAAACCAAGACCACCCTGAGTGGGTGGAGTCACATTACCATCTAATCAAAAGTTCACACCCACAATTGGATGTGTCACATCTCTGTGGAAAAATCCAGTCAGAGGTTTCTATACTAAACAATAGGTCTGGCCTCACAAGTTTGAATCAGGATTAAAAGATGGCTTTTCTGGGGTATATAATATTTTCACACCAGCACACAGATCCACAGGGTTGTTTTGATGGCCAAATGAGTTTATGTGTGTAAATTGTGCTTGGTCTCTGGTGTTAAATAAATGAAAATTATCATTGAGGATTTTTGCACTGGTGTTAATGAAAAAAAATGGGTCATAATTTCCCTTTTTGTGCTTGCCTTTTGGAGTTTTGCTAACTTCCTATATTGTTTTGGACTGCAATCTCACTTTTCTATTTTCTGGTAAATTTTACAAAATATTAGAGTTATCTAAACCTTAAATGTTTGGTAAATCTCACTGAGAAAGCTGTGTGAGCCTGATATTTGACTGTGGAAAGATTTTAAATTCCTGATTCTATCTTTTTTCTTGATAATTGGGCAAATCTGATTTTCTATTTCCTCTGAGGAAAATTTTGGAAATTGTATTTTTCCAAATTTATTGAATTACTCATATGTATTGACATAAATTTTTTCTACTTACCTAGAAATCTTTGCTGCATTTATAAGTATGAACTGAATTTGTTTCCTAATATTATTTGTTTTCTTTCTTCCTTTATTGATCTTATCACTGTTTTGTTTGTTGTTAGTGTTTTCATTTCAAGGACTCAGCTCTTAACTTTCTTGGTCTACTCCAGTGTGTGTTTATTTTACTCTTATTTGCTTCTTGTGACTTTTGGTAAGATAATTCTTCTCTTTCCAATTTTCTAACTTCTTAATTTGAATGTCTTACTCTTTAATCTCAGTTTCTTTTTAAAAGGATAATATTTCAGTTCCCTTGTTCACATTATTAGCTGCATACCAAATGTTTTGATATGAATTATTTTCAAGATGAATTAGTTCTAAATACTTACCAATTTCCACTATTAATGAGTTACATAAAGGTATATGTTCTAATTCCAATAGAGAGCTCTTTTCAAGTTATTATTGAATTTTACCCATGATTTTTTACCTTTTTTGAGACAATAATGTGACTTGCCTCTTAATATAATAATATGGTGAATTACACTGGTTGTTGTCAAATTCTTCGACACTTTTTGAAACTGATTAAATGCCTAAAATTTATTTTCTTTAGTTTTCCTAAATATAACATGTGTGTTTGGAAAATAAAAGTGCATTCTTGGGTGGGCCACAGTGGCTCAGCAGGCAGAGTCCTTGCCTGCCATGCCAGAAACCCGGGTTGAATTTCCAGTGCCTGTCCATGCAAAAAAAAAAAAAAAAAAAAAAAATTCTCTTTTTGTCAAGTGCAATATTTTGTATGTTCATTAATCACTCTTGCTAGTAAAACACTTCAAAATCATATACCCTTACTGATTTTTTTGTCTATTCTTGATTTAACAATTATTGAACAATAATTCTCTTTCTCACCAGGGATCAGGTTGTAATATGAAGTTGGGACTAAAACAATACTTATGAAAAGTTGTAGTATAGGATTTTAAAGTTCTGCTTGAATATTTTTGCTTTATATATTTTGTAAATATATTCTTAGGAGCATATGATTATATCTTTCTGGTATTTACCCATTATCAATGTATAATGATCTTCATCACTAATAAAATGTTTACATTTGTTTATTTTTTCTTTATTTATTATTTGCTTCATAACTTTTTCACATTTTACCTCAACCATTCTATATTTTTATATTTTTTGGAGTTTCTTTAGTAAAGAATACTTAGTTGGGTTTAAAAAATTTAGTCTAACTATCCTTGTATTTTTTTTTTTTTTTTTACTATCCTTGTCCCTTAAGGGAAGAGTTTATTCCATTTATATTATTGTTATTACTTTTTAAAGTTTATTTCTTCCCTCTTATCCTGTGCTTTCCATTGCATCTTTCCATATTTAAGGAAGAGCCTCTTGGAATAACGTCATTTTCCTATTCTTTCCATTATCTCCTTATAGGCAACTAATATCTATTTCTGGCTACTTTTTGGATAATTTCTTCCAATTTACCATCCAATTCCTTAATTCTCCCTTCAACTAAATTGAATATGTACTTTAACCTATCCATTAAGTTTTAAATTGTGATTATTGTTTTTATGCATTGAAGTTCTTTCTGGTAATTGTTTTTCAAATTTCCTTTGTAAATTTTATATGCTCTTTCTCTTTGTTCATATATATTTAATTTCTTCTATTCTTTAAAATTCATTATTAATATTTAATTTTTTTCTCTATGTCTAACAATTTAAAAATCATTGTGGGTTTAATGTTACCTCCTGTTTCTGCAGAGCCTCATACATTGAGTCATGTTTATTTATATTTTTTTGTAACTTTTAACTCTCAACGTGTGTTCCTTAGAAGTTTCTTTATGAGACTTTTTTGAGGCCTGATCTGAGATTGCATCCTCACAAGAGGAATGTATTTTGTTTATGCTTGCTCCTGAGAGCACCACCAACCTAGGGCCACTTTATAGGAGATGACAAGAATTTTTCCTATAGCATAAGTGTTGACGATTTGTCAAGGGAAAACTTTTTAATATTCCACCAGCAATGAGATCAAGCTAGGCAAGATTCCTCACAGGCGCCCCCTGCAGGGCACCTTGACACTGAGAATGCAACTGGTTGGGGCCCCAGCTTAATGTAGGAGAAGTCTAGTAGACTCGATGCTTTTGTCTGTGTCTAGGCATCACGTTAAGCCTCTCACACACTGTGTAGCTGCTAAAGCTGGAACTCAGGGTCACTAGGGCTTAGCGAATATCTTCCGAGTGGCTTAGACGCTGACAAGCCTTCCAGAGTTCTAGTTTTCACTTCGTTCTTTTAACCTCTGTCGATTCTTAGCTCTCTGGCCAGCTCACTTGTCCCCTAAATTTACATCATTTTTATCTCTTAATTTTGCCCAGATTATTAGCTGTTTGCTTCAGTAGGGTCATTCAGGGTGTTAGAACTATCAAAATATTTTGTGGGCTGCCTGAGCATCCATCTTACTTTGGCTGAGCCACTTGCCTCAGCCTTGACCCTCAGCCTTGTTAATCAACAGCTTTCCAGCCCTGGAGCATGAACGTCCCAGAACTGAACCCCTTTGGCTCCCACCCACATTACCCTTAAACCTCACCCCAAATCCCTACAGCTGGTCCCAAATGATAAGCTAACCATCCCCCACCACCCTCAGACACAAAGTCCTTTTCCCTTTTTGTGTATGTTTGCTTTAAGCTAACTCATAAATTACTAATATTTGACTCCATGGGAAATCAACAACCTCCACCCCTGGACCACAATAAAGGCACAAGCCCACTTGGCCCTCTTGCTCTGCCTGTGTGCTCCCCTCCTGCTGGTTGAGCCACCCTAGCCAATGGTACTTCCCACCAACCCCTCAAGAACCCTCTCTCTCTGGAACTTGTCAGTAACAAACTTTTTCTCATGCATTGTAGCCTCAGTTTCCCGGTGTATCACAGCTGACCTCTACTCAAATACAGATTTAAAATCTAGCTTACCTAATTAGCAGCACAGGAATCCAGTCTACCATAATCAATAAGGTATGAGTAAAACTGAAGAGTGTGTTCTAAAGGAATACAGCCAATTCAAGAATGAATTAATCAATAATGTATCTTGTAGGATATAAAACAATGAATTTATTTCATTTAATTTTCAGTCTACAGGCACAAATTCCTACTTCCATCTGAGAAAAATATCAACATTTCCAAGTTATTCACTTGTACTTCAGAGCACATCAAATTATTTGCTTAATCTAAAAAGAACTTTGACAGCAAGTTTCAAGTACTTAAGAATGCATAAGCCTTCTTGTCCATGAATAGAATGAGCAGATAAATGGATATATGCCTCATTATGGAAGACTTCCTGCATGATAATACCAGTGCAGATGGATAATGATATGTTGCCTCTCTTTGCCACTGTTGAGCTTTAGAGTGTTATTAACACTTTGCTTCATTTTCTATTACCTACAAAGAGGGGAAAGGGAAAAATTAGGTTTTCCTTTTCATAATACATTGTTAAAAGATTAGTTTTATAGTGTCTAACACACTATGATTTTAAAAGTGTGTGATAGTTCAATTAATTCAACACTAATTAAAAAACAATTTTCAATGCGAAGGAGGAATTTAACAAAAAAATGAATCAGATTATACACTGTCTTATTTTTCATTTCCTGAAGATATGAAAGACACATACTCACACACACATCTTTATCAATGATCCAATTGAAAAGGTGCTTAGCAGAGGGAAATTGTTATTGAAAATATATCAATAAATTTTGTGCATTGACAAATTTCATTTAGTAAAAATCTTTAGATATAAAAAGCAAATTAGATAAATAATAGGGGGAACAAATGTTAAAATAAATTTAGTTTGAAATGCTAGTGATCAATGAAAGGGAGGGGTAAGGGATATGGTATGTATAATTTTTTTTCTCTGTTTTCATTTTATTTCTTTTTCTGTTGTCTTTTTATTTCTTTTTCTGAATTGATGGAAATGTTCTAAGAAGTGATCATGATGATGAATATGCAACAATGTGATGATATTGTGAATTAGTGATTATATATGTAGAACAGAATGATCATATGGTAAGAATGTTTGTGTTTCTTTCTTACAATTTTTTTTAATTTAAAAATTAATAAAAAAATTTTTAAAAAAAGAGTGAAAGAAAGATCAAACGTGGTGGTGGAGTTATACAGAGAAGGTCGGGTTTAATAAATGAGTATGAATGCTGAAAAAAAAGCAAATTAGAAATGAAATATTTAGAAATGAAAAGAATTTTACTGTAATCATAAACAGATTAAGAAGCATAGATGTTAAAATAAGTGTTGAAGGTGGGCCACGGTGGCTCAGCAGGGAGAGTTCTCGCCTGCCATGCTGGCCACCCGGGTTCGATTCCTGGTGCCTGCCCATGCAAATAAATAAATAAATAAATAAATAAGTGTTGATGTAGATGTTTCAGAGAAAATATAGAGTCAATGCTTTCTTGTCATGAAGTCTGAATCTCCAGTTTTCTTTATCCCATTGTTTATCAATTTTTTAATAACAGTCTAACTGATGCACATATTGAACTCCTAAACTATCCTTCAAACTAAAAAAGTACCGCTCCTTTAAACCTCAATTTATCAGTGATGACTTTAAGCTCTTGCCTACTGATATTTCTGACTGTATTGAAGAGAAGGCCAGGCCTCCTTACTGAGCCACTGGAATATTTCCATGTAAGAAATCACTCTTCCCCAACCCCTCTATTTTTCCAATCACCAATGTCTGTAATGACCGTGTGGCTCTAGAAGCTTGCTAATGATGGGCTACATTTTATTTTTTTTTGATCAGTCTAACCTTCTCTTTCTCCCCACCTACTTGCTGTCCTCACTCTTGGTGTGGTTAGAAGCCATCCAGGCAACATTTTCAGCATTTAGCCAGAGGAAGGTGTTTCCTCCAATCGATCACCTGTGCACATTGATGGAAGTTGTCCCTTAGCTACAACTTTTATGGTGAAAAGAGACACCTACTACCCCACACTTGGTTCAGAAACTCACATGGTCTAGTCCGGAGTTTTGGGCTTGAGCTACCCAACATTCCACTCTAGTCCCTGCTGAGGGCTCTAGGGATGCATGGCAGTCGTTTGGAAGAGGTTGGAGACTGAAAGGAGAGTGGCACCACTTCTTGCAGGATGGCTCCTGGCATGCTCATTTCTGATTATCCCTTTAAAAACTTTCCAGAGTCACAAAGCAACAAATGCTACCACTGACCCCTGAATATGCAAAGGCTAGATCTTTCTAAACCCATCAGCATAACAAAAGTAAAGTCTTGGGTGGAGACACATAAACTTGCTAATTGGATTATTATTAACTAAGAGGGGCTTAGTGTACTAAGGGGAAAAGTGCTGTGTTTACTGTTTAAAGCCTTTAAGTTCCTGTGATAGTGGGTTATGATACTTTACTTTGGGACTAGTTCCACATGAGCTTGCTGAGATAAAGAACCTTTGTTGAATGGTTATTTGTTTCTCAAGCTATTTTATGATTAGGAAAACAACAGTTGTGGAACCACATCTTGGGGTCTCCAAACTGCTGAGTGTACACCAGCATTTTACATTAAATAAGAAGTAACTATTAAAATGTATTTTAGTTTATAATGATTGGACCACTTGTAGCCTCACACACCAAGCAGTTCTGAAATTTCTGTTGACTTCCTTTTCTCATAATTTTGTTACTGCATTTGAGCATTCTGAGCTTAAAAACCACATTAAATTTTTAGTTTTCCTGTAGCCCATTTCTTAGCAAAATGAAGCACATTTCTTTTACAAAGAAAAAAGTATTGTGAGGTTACCTGGACATGAACCCTGTGGTTATCAAGACAATATAGAAAACGTTTCAACAGAAGTAAATGCTTTTCAGTGGCATTCTTTACATTTTTAATTCCTTGCATTATTCCTGTAACTTCAATGGCTTCTTTATTAAGTCCAAATGAAGGCCTTGGCAGCAAAGTCCCTTGAATGATGAAAAAGCAAGTTAATTAGAAGAATCCTGACTTTCCTAGGTTACAAATTCTCATAAGTAAAGAGAATTAAGTATACATCTCAGAATGCAGGAAGAAAAATGGCATTGTTCTGATACTCCCAGATGAAAAAAACTAGAGAAAAAGTATCTTGTATAGAAAATCTACAATTGTGAGATTTTTTTTCCTTGGAAGATTGATCTCATGCAGGTTTTCTTACTGAGAATCTTCTCCCTACAGTTACTACAGCATCAACATTTTTACTTCACCTTCTCTTTATTTTTCCTCTATAGTTGTGACTCCTGTCTTCTAGTCCTTCTTGCCCTGTGTTTGATATGAAGCGAATTTTTATGGGATCATAGTGATATATAGTTGCCTTTTAATTATCATCATGGACATTTTCCACTTCTCAGATTACCTCTGGCACTTTCAGAGCTAGCTTCCTCCAGTGTGCAGCATGCTCCCAGAATGAATTCTCTGCCACCAGTTGCTGTGTGGGCAGGCAATGCAAACTAATTTTAACCTTAACTTAACCAAAGCATCATTAGAATCTTAAATCCACAGAAAATAAACCATAAGGGGCAGACCAAATGCAAATAGGAATCATTTTTTTGATGGATGGGGGTGGAGGAGTGGAGCTATCTGGTGGTGGGGTTATTTCAATCTCTGATTCCCCCAACAAATGCCAATAACTGAAAACAGAATCCATAACTTTGCATATTTATTTATTCTTGAAGCAGATGTCAGACAGGCAATATTTATCTTGGTCAGTGAGCTCACTTGGTGGGGTGATAATAAGGCCAAAAGCATGAACCCTTTCCCTATACAGACCAGAAAAATTGACTCAGAGAAACAAATTAACCTATTCTACATTCACAAACTGTACCCCCAAACCTGACCAGACAACTCACAAATGTGTGTTGTGGATAACAAGTGGGGTGAGTGAGAGTCTGCTAACTCAGGATAAATCCCATTGCAGTATTCTAGAGCTGTCTCAAAGTTGAGATATATCAGAAAGCAACTCTTGATTGGGATCTTATAGGCGGTCAGAGTTCACATGGACGATAAAGCAGGCATATAGATGCATGGCAGTGTCATTTGTCCTCAGAAATTGCATCAGCATATTCAATACTACCTTACAAAATTAGGTTGTTTTAAAGAATTGATGATAAATTTTTCCCTCATTTCAAGATGGACTCTGCCTCTTGACCAATAGGGAGACATCAAGTGGACATCATGTATTTCAAAGTTAAATCTGAGCTCAAATCCTGCTGTCATGATTTATTTCCTTTATGGCCCTTGGGCAAGGTGCTTACATTCTCTAAACTAAGTTTCCTCATGTCATAATGAGATTATAAGAGGGCCTTGGGAGCATTCAGTGAGATAAGATACATAAGGCTATTAACTTAGTACCTGGGACCTAGAAAGCTCTCCATTAATGGTGGCTTTTATTATTATTACATTATGGGGTAACATGAAAAGTGACTGACTGGTATAGTGTCAGGCTCACAGTAGGCAAATAGGCAATTAATAAAGGTTGGTGCCAAGGCGCTTCCCTTGTTTCCTCAGTTTCTGTTGTTTCCCTGCAGCTCATGCCCTCTCTTTGTTGCATTTCTGTTATCTTTGCTGGGCAGTCTCCATGTTCCCTGTCCAGGGCCTTCCTACTCATGCATTCACAGAGCAGGTGCTTGAGAATCCTGATGCCACTTACCACCACACATATCAAGCAGTGGCGCATATCTGATGCATCCCACATCACTTCATTCCTGAGTCGAACATGTTTCAAAGTCCTTTTTGGAGAGTAGCCATCTTGTTTCTTTAACTTCCTGCAGGGTTTACTCATTGGGAGATTTATTTATCCTTCCAACAGATGTATGTCAGTGATATGAAAGAAGCCATATGTGAGATATGTATTTGAAAAATATAGGCCACTTAATTTCTAGAAGGTTGAAAACATTGCCTCTCTATAGACCTTTTATTTATCCTAAAGCCTAATATGGTATTGGTGCCACATTCCACCTGCCAAGTGAATTCTTGCATTTTTTTTCCTAAGTACAATTGAGCTTGGGATTAAAGAAAAAAAAAATGGTGCACCTGGAAGAACTTTGTAATAAACCTTACTTGAGGCTATTTTTCATTGTAAGGCTTCTCAAAGTATTTGTGTAGGGACTCGGGTGCTGTTCCCAGATTTTAGTGACATAAGTGGTAAAAATAGCATGACTTGATTTTTCCATCTGCTCTTTGGGTAAGCTTTTAATTCACCTTCCAATCCATTAAGGAACAGAAATATCATTTACCTCCCTTCAATTCTTTGAAATAGAGGATATCAGAGATCATTTGAGCTACCATGAGAAACGCCAGATATTTTCTCTTTATAATATTCAAGGAAATTAATCTATAAGTACAAAAGGAACCCCCCAAAGTACCCTTGGCTTAAGGGGCTTTGTCTTGTTCTTCCTCATTCAACACCTATTAGTTCACTGATTTTGTGTGTTCATGATACCCTTAATTAGATTGGATGTCTAATTAAGGCAACATGCCCTGTGCAAAACTCTCTGTATAGAAGGCCTGGACAAGTGAACAAAGATCAATAAATTGCATTCTTCTAAAGTAGAATCTCTGCATAAACACTTATGCTTTTCTTGAAAACATATCTTTGAACCAATTCTTAGATGTATTAACCAGCCTGGTCTAAAACATCCCTTCCTTCATGATGGGGTCCTCCAAAGGAGGTTTGTTTTTTTTTTTCTTTATTTTCATTCTCAGATATCTTCCTAAGGATTTTTGTTAAAACTTGAACACCTGAATGCTGTCTTTGATATAGGCTGTGAGACTGATAGCTGGTCCACAACTTAGGAAACACTCTGACATTTTCATACCACTCTAAGAAAAGGGTTAAAATCATATGATTCAGTTTATTCGTTCATTAAACTAACACAGTCTGGACAATTATATGTATATAATATATATACGCATATAGATAGATATAGACATGATTAGACACTCAAGATACAAAGATTTAGAAGACATTGTTGCTTTCCACCACCTAACAGTGGGAAACAGATAAGTTAACAAATTATATGACAAAGTGATTGATTTATGGGTAATTGACATACTTTCGGTTCCCTTATTGACAATATATACACTTCTCAATATTATTGAAAGAATACACCCTTTGCAGTGGAGGGTGTATCTTGGCATCATATGTCCCCCTATGATCCTATGTTCTCTAGCCCCTTTAGTCTGCCTGGCTTTTTTAAATTATTATTTCTTGCCCATCTGCTAGGACCCAGCACCTCAATCAATCAGTTCTATCCAGTTTTCCCTTCGATGAGCTGCAGGGGAAGCATCAGAAATTTTAGTTGGACTTTTGGCCTCAGATTGCTATTAAATGTAATTAAGATCTTAAAACCATTTGGCTATGCCATTGGTTGAAGCTCCAATAAAATTATACATTGGGACATAGTTGAATTAAAGGCAACAACAGAATACTTTTTATTGACACACCATTCCCTTGAGTCAAGGACTCAAATTATAAAACCAAATAAACTTACATGTAGAGTCATTAATTATGTATTTATTCATTAATTCAAGCTGCCTTCACAACTTTTTGAAAACCCATAGGACCCAGAATACCAAGTTTATTCCTTAAAAGGATGTATCTTAAATCAATTACACAAAGTAAAGAATTTCAATTAGTCAAACTAAACTCATGAATATTTACAAAGCTTTACAGGTCTTTTCTCCCATATAGTATCAGGACCTGACAAGTCATTTTCTCTTCTTTTTCTTTATACCAAGTGGACTTATTAACAGTGATTACAATGATCAGAAGTGAAATGTTAAATAGAGCTGACATTTACGTGCTCATAATTAGGTTTGAAAGTTACCATATTATTGAGATGGATAGGAGAAGCTACTAGGTCATTTTATCTTGTTCCAGTGGGCTCAGCTCCATGGACAACATTACATTGCCTGAGGGAGGTCAGGAAGTCCATAAAATTTAAAATAGGATCCAGAAGAAATCTCACAGAGAGGCATATATTTTGAGATTCATAGACTTTGAGCACTCTCACACTTGTGTTGTCTCTGTTCAAGCTGGGATTTATTTTTGCCCATACACCAAATTAATGCAATGGCATAATTGAGTTTTAGCAATTTAAGTGCCATATATTAAAGTAAAGCAATAACTTATCATTAACTTAGGGTAAGAAGAGGTACCCTAGACTGCCATAGACTAAAATACAGATTATGTGCATATAATACATTGTGTCTATACATTCTTTTACTTCCCTTAGTTACATTTATATCTATATTTACATACATCTTTCATTTCTTCTTTAGCCTCCAGAAGAAATGGATTCTTACTAAGTTGCTGTGACATAAGGAGTGCTTGGAACATAAGTGTATTCATTTTGTGTACCTGAATCCTAAGTGCAATATTCAATTGTATTCCTCGTCCCCCTGGTTTAAACACCTATAAATAAAAATAAAATATGAATCTTCACTGAATCTTACTCAAACAATGGAGAGGTGGCTGTGGAATAGTTTACTTAGCTTTTATTGTAAATGATTACTTGTTCTAACCTTAACATACTATCTACTCTTCCTTTAATTGATGGCATGGCATTCTTAGGTAAATTTGCCTAAAGAAATTGGCGTCTTCCATAAGTTTGGATCATCTTCTTTGATTTTTTATGGCTTTGTTTTTTCTCCTTTGCTAAAAGATAAAGTTCCAAAGGCAGGATGCTCTTCTATTTTGTTTATTTTTGAATCTCCTGTGCCTAGATGGTGCTAAGTCCTCGTAATATTTTAACCATCCCTCTATCTTCTAGCACAGTAGCAACCCAAGCTTTTCTGTGTAATTTTCCCGTTTCCATCCACATAAACTGAAAACAATTTCATGTATATATAATATACATACAACACACATATGCACATACATATATACACATAAACGCATATATGTGGCACATACCATATTTTCCGTTTTTTACTAACATGTCACTGTTGTGTTAATTCTAATTATTAGAAGAAAATTTGTTTAAAGTAGGAAAGACATTTTGGATCTAAACACAATTTTCTCAGCTTACCAGCCGGGTAGTATGGGGTAAGATAGCTTAGCTCTTTGAGCTGTTTTCTCACCTTTAAAATTATAATGCCTGTCTCACAGGTTGTTGTGAGATTTAAACATGATCTGTACATTAAGTGTGTAGTACAGTGTTTGGCACCTAGTATATGCTCAGTAAATGTTATTAATGTAGTGGAAGTCATCCCATTCACTCAACACGATTGAGGTATATGGAATATGATAATTACAAGGTTATGGAATTACTTGGTGATATGTGAAGAATACTTGGCCAGAGTTATTGACAGTGAAATGTTCTATGGATGACAAGGCCTATTCAGCCATAACATAATTGAATTGCTTATTTTGGCTTTATCTAACAATCAGTTCTGCACAATTAGTTACTATCAAACTATCCAAAATGAAAGGAGTTCCTGCTAGTGAAAGAGCACTTTGCAAGCTATGCCTTTATTATTTGAAATTTATATAGCACGAGTTAATGCAGGTTTCAAATAAAAATTCCTTCCCTAATACCCAAGGTTAAAATATTGGTTAAAAATTATTTGTATCGGGTGGGCCACGGTGGCTCAGCAGGCAGAGTTCTCGCCTGCCATGCCAGAGTTCTGGGTTTGATTCCCGGTGCCTGCTCCCCACTCCCAAAAAAATTATTTGTATTATATCATGTCAATATACTTATTCCACTGAGTTCTAGGTTTCAAACATTCAAAAGCCAATTACTAAAAAAATTTTTTTAAAGCCAATTACTCATAAGTTATTTTCTTAGGCACATAGGACTAAATGGGTATATGGAAAAGTACTAGAGTTCTCTTTGCATATTTAGTTGACATGCTCCCACACAACTGCTTCAAAGTTTCAAAAAGATGCTCTTACCAGGTCCTGCAAATGCAATGAAAAAAGTGCTGGAAAATCACAGTGGCGTACTAGACATCCTATCCAGTAATGTCCTACAACTTCACTGGGTTTCAGAGACAAGAACTGGATTTTTCAAACAGGGTCCCCATTTCCAATGCTCCCTGGGTCTAGAACTCAGCAGTGCTCCCTTCTGACAAGCATGCCTTTTCAGTTCACCATGGCCACCTGGGTCCCCTGCTGCCAATTTGGTCATCTCTTTGTCCATGAGGCATTAGAGTTTGGGATTCTCCACTTACTTGCAGAGGATGAAACAAAGTGGCTCTTTACATAAGATAAAGGGGAACCTATTCAATCTACAGAGCTAGGTGGGTGGGAAGAACGAGGAGACCCTCTAAGGGAAGGTGAATGACACGACACATGGACAGCTTTGGGAAGGTGAGGAGGTACAGAACATGGGAATCAAAGTGTGCAGGTGAGACGCAAGGAGGTCAGGTAACTTTGCTCAAGTTTCAAGGCTAGAAGCAGTTGTGTGTCTCAGACATTAATCGCTAGGATGTTACTTCGGAATAAATCATGTCATGATTTGTTAAGGATGGAGCTCATGGACTGAAGAAGATATACAACTTATTTTCTTCTATCTGTTGCTTA
The DNA here is from genome assembly GCA_004026745.1 of Myrmecophaga tridactyla. Classification (NCBI taxonomy): domain Eukaryota; kingdom Metazoa; phylum Chordata; class Mammalia; order Pilosa; family Myrmecophagidae; genus Myrmecophaga; species Myrmecophaga tridactyla. The sequence continues at coordinate 31,966 of PVIY010015562.1, read as the reverse complement.
TGTCGACCCCATCTTTGTGCCTTATTTCTATCATTTGCGCTTGAGAAGTTGTCATTAGCTTATTGTCAGTTTCATATAACAAATATAGTGCTGCTTGTATGCCAGGCACAGCTAAGTCCTTTAGAAACATTAACTCAGTGATTTCAGGGGGTAATAACTAGAGATATTTCAGTTGTCACAATTGTGGGGCGGGGGTGGGTGTTGAAACTGGCATCGATTAGGTAGAAGCCAGTGATACTGCTAAATATTCTAAATACACAGAAAAATCCCCATCCCCATCCTCAACAATTATCTGGTCAAAAATACCAATAATGCTACTGTCGAGAAGCCTTGTATTCATTTATTAATCCTCATAACAGTCCTGTGAAATGGGTACCATTGTTGTCATTTTAAAGATGAGAGAAGTGAGGCGCAGAGAGGTAAGGTAACTCGCTTAAATCGCTTAAGGTCACACAGTTGATTAGTAGGGAGGCTGGTTGGTATTCAAGATCAAGAAGACTGTCTCTATAGTCCCATCCCTACCACACCAGGCTTCCTCTCTCTCTCTCAGGGTTTCTGTGCAGTTTATCTTTACTGTCTTTAAATTGCAACAAGAAAGGCCATGCTCCATTTCATTGCATTTCTTCACCTCCAGACCATGGAGCTCAGACACTGCTGGCTTTGTTCCATATTGACTGTTCCTGCTGCTGATGCCACGCTGTCCCACTAGACATCTGCAGGTGGGAATCTCCTCCTTGCCTAAACTGGCCTCAACTCACAGTGTGCTCTTTACCCTGCTTTGGAATAATTTGACCCTCTTCTTCATGACTTCTTGCCTTTTGAATATTTTAAAGCTAATTTGTGTCTATATCAGAAAGTAGGTAAAGGATAATGAAACACAAATTAATCTGCTTTGTGACAAGCTACCACCTTTGAGGAAGATGTGAATACGCAGGAAAATTATGAACAAAATTAAAATTAGCTCATCATCTGGGTATTCTTTAAAACAGGACTTCTTAGATACTTGTATTCCTCTGATAACTCTAATTTAAGTATAAATACATTATTTGATGGTTGTAAAACTTATATGAAATTGCATGATGAATCCACTCTTAACTGAAAAAATAAAGGTAGGACTGGGTATTTATCTCCTTACAGAACTGTGTATACAATCATTGGGAAAACACAGGATTTCCAAGCAATATATGAGTTCTGGCACATAGAAGACCTGAAGGAAAATAAATCAAAGTGCAAGTTTCAAAAAGCTACTTTGAAGTTTGCAAAACACTTGGCGTCCATCAAACAATGTGTGGGTGGACAGCCTTACTCTCCGCATATCAGAACCAAAAAGTAACAATTAGGCTTCTTTTCACTTTCCTCCCCAGTGCTGGGTTATTAGTTTTATGTATGTGTTGAGAAACCATGATGCATTAACCAGAACTGCCTGGTTCTTCTGTGCCATGTCACGGATAGTTTGTGACCTGGAATTACCAGATGACACTCTGGCTGACTGTACCTCCCTTTTCGTCCTGAATCTCATTTCTCAGCAAGCATCATTACTTACCCAGTGTCCATGCATGGATGCTGAATGACTATATACACAGGGACACTGAGAAGGGGAGATAAGGAAGGAAGCCATCGAAAAGGAATGGACACCTGAGTCCTCCAGCATTTAAAAGAAGGAAGAGGAGGAACCAGTAAAGAAGATGTAGAAGTCAATAAGGTAGGAGAAAAACTAGGAGAGTGGGGTCTTCCAAAAGCCAAGGGAAGAACATATGTCAATGTAGATACAATAAGCAACTGTTAAATAACATGTGATAATCTGCATAAAATGAGTGATGATTGATGATTTAGCAGCACAGAATCCATTGTAGAATTTAGCAGGGGTTCGTTCAATGGAGTATTGGAGACGAACTCTGTATTGGGTTAAGCAGATGTGGTTAGGTGAGAAAGAGGAGGCAGTGAGTATAAAAAATTCTTTTGAAAATTTTGCTATGAATGGGGAGCAAATAGGACAAGAGCTAGAGGGGGACATGGAGTCAAGAGAGGATTATTTTGTGTGTTATTTAGATTGGAAATAAAATAGTTTGTAGCTGATAGGATTAATCTGGAAGAGGTGGGATATTAGAGATAAAGAGGGGGGTGAGAGAGAGAGAGAGAGAGAGGGATGACAGATATCTGTGATAAATGAAGTAGCAGAACCCTTGAGGAAGTAAGAAGAAATGGAACCCACTGTAGGTTGGAGAAGGTAGCCTTAGATATGAGCAAGGACACAGGGACAATTCACTACATTTATCCAGAGGTTAGCAGTGTATGGGGATAGGGCTACTGGAATGCAACCTGGTTTCCCAATCACAGGGTTAGTTCTTCCCATGGATTTCTTTGCTTCTGGCCACCTCAGGTAAACACCTCTCCTTGCTCAGCCTGGTCGCATGACCTCCTATCCTGGGAGCAAGGGGCTGACATCAGATGCAGAGATGGCAATGAATGGGGGGAACAAGAAGGCCCTTCCTGCCCAGGAGTCACCAGCCTCTTTTACTGAGTTCCTCTCATACTGGGAGATCCTCCTGTTAATAGAAATGGTCCCCAGGCCATGTCCCAGGGGTATTCCTGACAATCTCAGCTGATAGGTGGGGAAGATGACTTTTTTTTCCCTTTAGATAGTTGAAAGTTTGGAGCCGGACAATGTTGATCTCTGTGCACAGTTTGAGGCAGAGGAAAGAACAGAAAATATTGAAGCTGATCTTTTCCCTTTGAACTTTGAAACTAACTACCTATGGACCATGATTCTTCGGTTGATCCAAGCTCATGACAAATGGCAGAATCACTAAGTTTATAGTGATTCAACAGTGAGCCTGAGACCAAAAATTCTAACTCTCTTTGGTGCAGTGTGTCTTAGCTAATGGAAAACTTATGTGTGCAGAAGAACTATGATCCACTCTCATTAGGAGAAACAGGGGCCAGAATTCTAGGACACTGGTCTGCTTTCTTGGTTGGCTGAAGAAAATTTAATTTATCACACCTTTCCTCCAAATGGTATCATCATGTGCCTTCATCATTTTATCATGGGCCGTCATCATTTTGAATTGATGGTCCCTATACATTAAGAAGTAACAAAAATAATTCCATTGTGTTATATGGTGTCCCTGTGAGAATATGCATAGGGAGAAAAGTTTCCCCACCCCACCCAATAACCGAGTTCATCTTGTCATAGAAACTGATCTTCTAAATCCCAGTGAGGGATCCTATGTGGTTGCTGCCCTCATGGCTGCATTTATTTGAAAACTTAAAATGCCCCTTTGAATTGAGACATTAACAAACAGTTTGCTAAATAATTTCTTAATTTAAATTTTTTTTTAGGAAGTGATAAGTATTTCTGCTTCCCAGACAACATCAAATTGAATTGCAGATATAGATGGTGACAAATAAGAAAAGCTTTCAGATTCTAGCATTGGATCTGTTCTAATGTTCTTGATAAGGATACGTGGAAGAGTCTGTGAGCCACTTTGATATCTGGGGGTGTCAGCCTTGACTATATTGGATTGCCCTCGGTGTACTTAGCCTGGGCTATAATGAGTTTAATAGAACACCTAAGATGAAACGTCCAACAACAACAACAATGAAAACAGGTGGCTTGCCGATGGACAAATAGGCAGAAGTAGAAATGATCCATGGAAAGATTACTGAGCTAGAATCAGGCAACCTAGTTTTATTCCAGTTGCACAAATTCCAGCTGTGTGACTAAGAAAATGACAGTCACTCTTGAGCCTCAAGTGTCCTTATCTGTAAACTGGAAGTAACACTGTAGTGCCTGCTCGCCATATTCCTGCATTTCTTCACTCATGTAACAAAGCTTTGTGTTCCATGCTATCTATATTCCTACTTTGGTGAAAATAGTGGCTAGAAGCCAAGGGTCTAGATCACCACAATTTCTCATTGCATGACATTAGGAAAGTTTTCACCCCTCTCTGCCTTACTTTTTCATCTGCAAAATGGAGAAAATAGTACCTACTCTTAGGACTGTTCTGAGGATTAAATGTGCTGATACCCATGGGTGGTTATTGCAGTACCTTACAAACCACTGATACTGGATATTAGCTGCATTATTATTTCTAGCCCTAGATTTGAGGCATATGATAGGTTCAGCCTTTGTTCTTATGGAGTTTGCAGTGGAGTATACAGGCAACTTCGTGCATTTGTTTTAAGGATCAAGCTGCATAATAAATGGAAAAAAGCTTTATAACTTAAGTTCTTTACAAATGCAAGGCATTATTATTATTATTTGAATTCCCTGCACTCCTAAGGAAGAAAAATGACTTTAATGATGTGCATTAAACTAAATAATGCAGAGTTTAATTAGTTTAAACTGTGGGATTCTGTATGAAAGACTTTTTAGGTGGGCTGGAGCATTGCTTTTTGGAAATAATTAGTCCATTTTAGGATGTTAAATGAGTTTCTAATGCTTTGAAGAATGAATGCACCCCCTGAAGAGTCCTTCTTCGGATTGACTTGGCATGAGGGCAAAGAGAGCTTCTTGTTTTCCAGACAGCTATCCTTCCTTTCAATCAACCATCTTGGGCTGGGTAGGAATGGCCCGACATTAAGCAAACTCTTCTTACTTATTATTAGTTTCCATTCTACTTTAATAGGTTTAATTCTTCTGATTTTTATTTCTTTAAAGAGTTTGAGCGCTCCTCCAGTGTTTTTTCTCATTGAAATTTAAATTATCTCTGCTGGCACAAGAAATTATTTAAAAATATAAATCGATTCAAATTTATAAATTGACATATAATGTATATCAACAATTAGTCTGACAGCTGAAGTCTTGGATCATTGATCATTTAAATATTAATATAGACTTTCCATAAAACTTTATGTTTTATATCAAAAATAGTTAACAAGGAAAAGATATACTCCAAATAATTGGCATTTGATAGTGTGTACTTTCTGAGATGCTCTACAGAGACAGTCTCCAGAGAAGGGGATATCTGCAATGCTTAACATAATATCTTGTTAGTGTGGCTTCTTCTCCATGCCTAGGAAAGATGAGTCTAATTTCATGGAAATTCCTATCCACTTACTTGCTTCTGGATGTGGGCAGTGGGGATGGAATAAACCAGCCATTTTACTTTTTTTGTTTGTTTTTGTTTTGTTTAATCTTTTTTAACTTTTTTTTATTGTGAAATATAACATATATACAAAAAAAACAATAAATTTCCAAGTACATTTTAACAAATAATTATAGAATAGATTTTAAAGTTTGGTGTGGCTACAGTTCCACAATTTTTCATTTTTTCTTCTAGCTGCTCCAAGACACTGGAGACCAGAAGAAATATCAATATAATGATTCAGGAGTCATACTCATTTGTTAAATCTTATATTCTCTGTTATACTTCCTTCTTTTTTTTTTCTTTTTGGTGAAAAATAACATATATACATAAAAGCAATAAGTTTCAAAGTACAACACAACAATTAGTTGTAGAACAGATTTCAGAGTTTGGTGTGGGCTACAATGCCACAATTTTAGGCTTTTATTTCTAGCTGCTTTAAGGTACTGGAGGGTAAAAGAAGTATCAGTGATTCAGCAGCCATACTCATTTGTTAAACCCTACCTTCTCTGTATAACTCCACCTTCACCTTTTATCTTTCTCCCATTCTTTAGGGGTATTTAGGCTGTGTGTATTCTAAGTTTTTCATGTTGGAAAGGGCTGTTGATAATATGGGATAGGGGGATAGAACTAGTTGATGTTCTGGAAAGTGGCCCCTCTGCATTTCAGGGCTTATGTGGTCAGGGTTGTATGTTTCTGGAAAGTTACCCTCGTGCATGAAACCTTTGTAGAATCTTACATAATGCTCTAGGTATTCTTTAAGGTTGGCAGGAATGATTTTGATTGTGATTTGGCAAGTTATATTAGGTAGCAATAGTTAACTGAAGCTTGTGTAAGAGTGACTTCCAGAGTAGCGTCTCAACTCTATTTGAATTCTCTCAGCCACTGATACCTTGTTTGTTACACTTCTTTTCCCCTTCTTTGGTCAGGATGGCATTGTTGATCCCACAGTGCCAGGACCAGGCTCATCCCGGGGAGTCATCTCCCATGCTGCCAGGGAGACTTTCACCCCTGGATGTCATGTCCCATGTAGGGGGGAGGGCAATGGTTTAACTTGCAGAGTTGGGCTTGAGAGAGAGAGGCCACATCTGAGCAACAAAAGAGGTGCTCTGGAGGTGACTTTTAACCAGCCATTTTACTTTGAATTAAAATGATCTGCTTGCAGGAAACGATGGGCTCCATGTTTCATCCTGTCATTTTTTAACGGTAATATACGAAGGGTGGTTTGTTAAATCAATAATATGCTTTGGATAGATTTCAAATGCCCAGATAATCTAAAAATTCAAATATATTAGAAAATAAAAACTGAAGCTAATAGTTGTTTATGTCTAATAGTCACAAGTATTAGATAACATTCATTGAATTTTATATTCTACATTCCTTAGTAAGGGATGGAAGGTGACAAGATAAATCCTTGTCACCTTCCACTTAGAATTTGCAAATGGAATTAAATTGATGTTATAAAATAAAGCTAGTTATAAAGAATAAATTCAGGGAAGAAGTGACAGTAATGCCAGTAATGGTCTAATAATATCCAATCTACCATAGTTCATCAAATGGTGGAACAAAAAAGTTTCTCGAAGGAAAAGTTTAAGAATAACTTTGCAATGTTATTCACTGGAGTCAGATGTACATGTCATTGAATGCCACTTCTGTCACTTACTAGTTAGTGAGTTGTGATGGTTAAGTTCATGTGTCAACTTAACCAGTTGTTCGGTCAAGCAATCACTGGCCTGATTATTACTGTGAGGCTATTTCATGGATATAAATCATTAGTCAATCGATCACATCTGTGGCTGATTACATTAATAATCAATAAACGAGATTGTCTTTATCCATAAGAAAAATTTCATCCAACCAGTTGAAGGCTTTCAAGGGAAGGCTGATGATTTCTGCAGTCAAAAAGAATTTCTATCTCTACTTCAGATAGACAGCTTTTCCTGGGGAACTCATCAAAACTTTCCTCAGAATTTCCAGCTCACAGCCTCCCCTACAGAATTAAAACGTGTCAATTCCATGGTTGCGTGAGCCAATACCTATAAGGAATCTCATAATTTTTTTACATATATTTATATCCTGTCCATTCTGTTTCCCTGGAGAACTCTGACTAATACGTGTGTGATCTTGGACGTATGATTTAAACAAGTCTTGGTGTTTTCTCTGGAAAATGATAATGACTGTCTTTTAGTACTGAGAGGAAAAAATGCAATAATGTAATTTATGTGTGGCCCCTGCTTCATAGTAAATACTTTACATATTGTATATATGTGTGTGTGTTTGTATGTGTGTATGAATATGTGTATGTATGTGTATATACTTTTTTCTCTTCTATATATAGGCACTGAGATGCTCGGTTATGAGCTCCCGTCTACAAGAACACTTAGATCTTCAATAGCAGAATAATCTCTGAATTCCAGACAAATCTTACATAATTTCTCATGGTTAATGTAAACTTTATAAAGGCCAGTGAGTGAGTAGATCCCTCTTATTCCCATTTCTGAAACTATCAAGGCTGCTCCAATAGATTATTTTTATACCTGAACTTGATTGAGTACTACAAAGAAACCAAAGGGAAAAATTGTGTCTATTAGTATTCTAGTACAATAAGTCTCAAATCAGCACAATGCAAGATGGAGGAAGCCTTCAAGATGTTAACGGGAAGAAAACTGACTAATTGGGATGCAGGGAAAATATAAGTATGGCCGGCAACCTGTTGGGTCTTTATTCAGTTTTGGTGAGTGGGAGAGAAATGTCTATTCCATTTACAATATAAACTAATTTTACAATAGACATCAAAATATTAGCATATCCAAAACTTTAATTTGCCACTCTAGGTTTTGCTTTCCTTTCACCTATCTTTTGCTTTAGCATACCAGTTTTGCTAGGCAGTGATAATGATAATTAATAATGTCTCTACCTCAAATTCTTCCAAGTTTGATTTGAAACTAGCAGTCTGCAAAACATTTATGAATTGATAGCAGTGTAAATGTACTATCACTAATAATAGCAGACAGACAGGGCATGTTCCTCTAGCCTATGCAGGAGATAGAAATAATTATAAGATGCAGTTTTTGATTTCAAGATGTTTACAATGTTAGTTTGGAAAGATGTTATTTAGGATTTGTTTACTTTATATATGACAGTAATCTCAAAATAATTGTGGCTTAATCAAGTGTATTTGTTTCCTAGGGCTATTGTAGCAAAGTACTCAAACCTGGTGATGTTAAAGAACAGAAATGTATTGTCTCACAATTACAGAGGCTGGAAGTCCATAAGCAGTGTGCTGCAGAGTGGCATGGCCTCTGGAGGCTCTAGGGGAGATTCCTTCTTTGCCTTTTCCAGCATCTGGTGGCTGCTGATATCCCTGTGGCTGCCTCACTCCAATCTCTTTCTCTGTCTTCAAGTTGCCTTTTCATTTGTGTCCAAGTCTTCTCCTCCTTTATGTGCCTCTCAGCTTTGTATCTCTTAGAAGGAGAATTGTCATTGGATCCCAATCAAGGATCATCTTGTGAGAGTCTGAACATAATGACAGCTACAAAGACTTTTTCCAAATAAGGTCACGTTCATAGGTTCTGGAGTTTAGGACCCAGCCATTTCATTTTGGGGGCCACAATTTGACCCACTACATAAGGTGGAAGTTTCCCTATCTCTTAGGAAGTTTAGGTAAACAACCAAAGGCTGATGCAATTCTCCAGGTTGTATTAAAAACCCAGATCCTTCTATCTGGTTTCTCTGCTTAAAAATGGCTTCCTTTTGGAGAACAAACTCATAATCCAAGACGGTTGCTCCATCCATCACATCTGCTCTTATGCATTAGAAGAAAGGCTAAGAGGAAAGTAAGACCAAGACTTTAAAGTGAAAATGGTACAGCTTTTCCCAAAGTTTTATGCATACATTTAAACTTACATCTCTTTTCAAGAATAGTCAAATGGCCACACTGAGCTACAAGAGGGCCCTTATTCTTGGAAGTCATGTGCCCAACTAAAACTTGAAATTTTATAAAATATTGGAGGTTAATATTAATATAATTATTCTCATCCACAGGAATCTGGCAGAGGCTTTTGCTTTGCTAAATGAAACCCCTTCCCCAGCCCCCTCTTCCTTTTCTAATTTGTGTTAAAGACTCTAAAAACTCATCTCCCTGTCCTGGCTTCTCCTGCTGGTCAGGGTTGCCATATGATCTCATTTGGCCAATAATGGTTGAGCATAAATTGCTCATGGAAATAAAAATTAAACTTCTCTGTTGAAAGAGATGAACTTGGCTTGTGCTTGGAACTGGTGCCACCATCTTATTGTGGATACTAGAGGGTTTTCCCAATGGATTGCAGAGCTGCTATGCTTGAAGTCCTAAACTCCTTAGTATGTGAGAAATATATACTCCGCATTTTATCCCTTGAGAATAAAATTAGCTTTTCTGTTACCTTGCAGCAAACACATTCCTAACTGACTCGAGACCTTGTGATCCATGCATATATTAAAGGATATCCAGCCATGTAAAGCTGCACATTGCTGGGAAGTATAATAAAGTCCAGAAGAGGAGGGGCCCTCATTGCTCAGAGGGCCTGGAAGCAATTGGTTTCTGAACATTACAGGGATTGGAGAGATTTGGCAAAGTGGAAGAAATAGACTTCCAGACTTACTTGAGTTTCTGTGATCATACAATTCAACAGCTTGGATTGTTGTAATTCCTTGTTACCTGCAATCATTGCCACATCAGAGTCAAAGGATCCTATGTTTCACTGCTCAGTCCTGGGGCTTTGATATGATATATGGTCCGTAGCCAGGAAAGGATAACTAAGAGACTTAGTATTCACCTAAGAAACCATAGATCTGGTAGCTAAGAGGAGAGGCAAGAGAGTCAAAATTTGGGGGAGTTTGGGAGGTTACTGTTGTTTAAAAACATGGTCCCCATTCCCTAGCAGTTGGCATTGGCTGTCACTCCAAAAGAATTCACAACAGACATAACATTATTGAAGGTTTTTGGAGTAACATTTATGTTTCTTTTTAATGTTGTACCATGCATATAGCAAGGTGTAAGGTTGACACAAAGCCTTAGATTTATTTAGGCAAAAAACATTGGAAAATAATCCTACCCTCAAGATTTAAATACATAAAAAAAACTATGCAGTAATACTCCAATCATGTCACTCAAAACTATCCTGAAAGTGGATAACTAAGCTAGAGATGCTTGAGAAGCTGGGCACTGAGCTAGCCATAAAGACACTTACACCCTTAAGATAATGGAAAGATTGGCAGGGCACAGAAAACAATTAAATATGGCAGTAGGTATTGGTAGGTTGCAGGCTAATTTTTCAACATCATTCTACCTTTATTGCTTTTTAAAATTAGTGTGTGAGGTATGCGAATTAGCATCATACGTTGTTGCTGGGTTTCTTCTTTGTTTGTTTGTTTCTGCACTCAAAGTGGTCTCTAGAGCCCCAGGAGTCCCTACCCGAGGAATGGGAACTTGGTATTTACTTGCTACACAGTGCCATCTGGTGGTGATGCTGCAAATTCCAGATACAGAGTCCCTGGGTTCCAGAGAGCAGCTCAAGGCCATCACTAGAGATGCCACCCAAAGGGAAAATAAGTAAATATATTGATTAACTTTAAGAACATTTATCGAAGCTAAAGACAAAGTTATTTGTTAATTACTCTTATTGGTATTCCTTATACATGACTAATACAACACCAATAAAAATGACCCTTTTTGAACAAATTGATTCTTAATGGGAACAATATGGAATCGATGTGATGTTGCAGTGTGCAGTCCTATTCCTACATAAATGCACAAAATTGGTTGGATATTATACCTCTCTCACATGGAAAATGAGATTCAGGTAAATGAGATTCAGGTAGGTTAAAGAAATTGCTAGAGCTCACAAAGATTACAAAACAAAAAGTGCCGCTGAAACCCAAATAAAGACTCTATTTCGAATCCCTGTGCTATCTTCACAGTGAGCTTATTTTTCTCAGTTTAGACTGGGGTGAATCCGTCTTAGTTGAAGCTAAATTGAAGCATTAGCTTTATCTGGATATAGTTTTTTGAATTAGCTGATACTACAATGATTAAGGTCATATCCAAAACCTTCCAGTAGAAACTGGAGGAAGACTCATCAAACACTGGTAGAAATAGCAGTGCAGTCTGAAAGTATGGCACAAGACTTTTTTCTTGTTATCTCCCTGGATCTTATTTAAGCATATGCTATACCATCTCTTTGTCTTTATGTTTTGAGCCACTGCCCTGCACTGGGATTCACACTATAATCTACTTTCCATTAAAACAGCCACCGACTTTTCAGTAGACCTTCACGTAGCCCCTTGCTTCTTCCCAGTAGATGTATATCTTTCAGAGTTAATCAAAGCATGATATTTAGGGTGGCATATCTTATTGGGCATCGAGATGACTTATGCCATTCATATCAATGAGACTTTTTCAACCCTAATATCTGTTCCAGTGATCTGTGGAGTACAGCCTTGAGACTTGATTATGGTGATGTTTCAAAGGTTGATAGACAGCTTTAAGCATCTTGCTTTAACATCATTAAACAGTCCAAGATTCAATGCTATGAAAGATTGAAGATCAGGCTTCTGCACTTCTTACCTTCTTGATGATCTGTAGCTATCAGCCTATATTTCTCAGACTCTGTCAGATGGTTTCTTATCTTGTGGCTGTGATATTTCACCTTGTGTGGAACTATTGAAATTTAAAGGCATCTTTTAAAAAGCCTACTTAAACCAACGGATATTACTCTGATGCTGTCAGTAAGTATTTGGATCATTTCTATATAGTTTCTTATATTCTTAGATTTGGGCGGTAAATCCTAAAACTACTCCAGGAGCAAAAATAGAAACTCTTCATGTTGCATTCATCTAAATTAATTTGAGATAATATGATAAATGTGCATTTTATGATACTTAAGCATTATTAATTCATCAGAACCATTTGAGATATATATGTATATGTGTATATATATATATATAGCAAAATTTATATTATAACACAACATTTTCATCCTTGTAGTTACCAAACCACTGAAAATTCCAAATTTCCTCTTTTCTTTATCCCATTTATCCTCAGCAGCAATATTTTGGAATTAAAACTAAGGGAGCAATTTTGGGAACATGAATGAGCCCTTCTTCGGCTGTGTATGCTCTAGAGAGTTGTTTAATATAAATTCCAGTTTATTTGTAAATTAGGGATATTGCAGTAGTAAGTTTCAGGTGTCAGCTTGGCCAGGTGATGGTGCCCAGGTGTTCTGTTGCTGTGGACTTAAATGACCGGCACGTGCATTTCATCTGTGGGTGATCACATCTGCAGTGGGCTAAGGGGAGTGTCTTCCACAATGAGTGATGTTTAATTTAATTAGCTGGAAACTTAAAAGGAGAGCTCAGAAGAGAGAGAAGATGCTCAGCACAGCCCAGCACAACTCAGCTCAGAGGGTAGAGTCGACTCAGACCAGATGTTTGGAGATGCAGAAAGGAATCACCCTGGGGAAAGCAGATTGAACCCCAAAGCCATAAGGGGAGGCCAGCAGACATCGCCCATGTGACAGAGAAACCCAGATGAAAACTAGCTGCCTTTTCTCTGAGGAACTATGAATTTGAAACTAAATAAATCCCCCTTTATGAAAGCAGTCCATCTCTGGTGTATTTCACTCCAGCAGCTTCAGCAAACTAAAGCAAATTCATAACTGGGAAGATGCAGAAAAGAACTGATACTGCCATTTCCAGACCCTTATTTCAGATTCTAACTCAAATTTAGTCAGTTAATGGCCACAGGGAGAAATACTAGATGTAATATTACATAGAGTGATAGAAAATATGGTAGCATCAAGTTAAGAAGTTGCCTATTCTGTTTTAAGAGCTCAGAATAAAAATACATTTTACAAGGAATTTTAAAGTGATCACTAAACCTGTGTATATCTGACTGTTAAATCAAATGGAAGCCTGTGGTGTTGAACAAACCTAATAATTACTCTTTAATATCACTGGGGAGGTAGCAGCATGTTGAAAAGGTATAAATCAATGGAAGAAATTCAGAGCCAAAGACCTTCATTTTTAAAGACAGATTAAAATCACCAAGTTAATAAGCTCTGCTCAGAGACCTAGAAATGGCAGCCAAAAATATGGAATGTGTATCCCCCAAGAGCAAGCGTTTCTCAAGTTGGTTTATAAATAATAGTTATCAGCTGAAAACAGACTATTAAACTTGATTTTTAGTTAGAATGCTATAAACAGACATCTTATCATGTGTTCATGTCTAATGGTTAGGAATAGAAAAAAATATTAAAAATTAACCGTGCATTGGTTTCCTAGTTCTTACGTCTGACCTTCTCTCTGCTTCCAGTTATTTGCTTCGCAAACATCTTCCCTATATCCAAGCCCCTGCAATGATGCTTTTGGACAATGGTTTAGCTCCATCTTACTGCTTCTGACATTGATACTATCCATTAATTTGGAAGTCTTTCCCAATAAATTGGGGAGTCCTTAAAAATAATGTCTCAATAACTTTTTTTTATCTCCATGGTCACTTTCTTGACAAATGGCAAGTGCTCAATACAAAACTGTTGATCTTTAGAATATGTAAAGAAATCCTACAAGTCAACAACAAAAGACAAACAACCCAATTAGGAAATAGGTAAAAGACTTCAATAGACATTTCTCCAATGAGGATATACAAATGACTGAAAAGCACATTAAAAGATGAATTCTTGCCTGCCATGCCGGAGACCTGGGTTCGATTTCTGGAGCCTGCCCATGCCAAAAAAAAAAAAAATTAAAAGACGCTCAGCATCATTAACTATAAAGAAAACGCAAATCAAAACACAATAAGATACCATTTCATGCCCAGTAGAATGGCTACTATTAAAAAAGCAGAAAACTGTAAGTGCTGGAGAGAATGTAGAGAAACAGGAATACTCATTCATTGCTGGTGGGAATGTAAAGTGGTGCAGCCACTGGGGAAGATGGTTTGGCAGTTCTTCAGAAAGTTAAATATAGAATTACCACATGACTTAGAAATCCTACTACTAGGTATATACTGAAAAGAATTGAAAACAGGAACTCAAACAAATATTTGTACACTGCATTATTCTTATTGCCAAAAGTTGGAGACAAAGCAAGAATCCATCAACCAATGAATGCATAAACAAAATGTTGTATAAACATACACTTGAATATTATTCAGCATCTAAAAGGAAAGAAACAAAGTCTGATTCATGTAAGACTATGGATGAACCCTGAAGACATCATGTTGAGTGAAACAAGTCAGATGCAAAAGGACAAATATTGTATGATCTCACTGATAAGAAATAATTAGAACATGCTAACTCACAGAGTCAAAACCTAGAATATAGATTTCCAGGGGGGACTGAGTTGGGATAGGAAATGGGGAGTTAATGCTAAATTTGGACAGAATTTCTAAATGGGTTGATTGCAGAATTTTGGAATTGAATGGTGGTGAATTACATTGTGAATGTAATCAGCAACACTGGATTGTACATGCAAATGTGATTAAAGGGGAAATCTAAGGTTGTATATATGTTATTTAAATACAAATTTTTAAAAATCATAGAACCGTACAAAATAATTGTTGATTGTTAATTTTCTTCATTAAGTCTTAACGTATCTCTAACCCAGCTGACAAATTGATTGATCCTGGCCACTGAAAATTCTTACCTTTGGGCCTTGCCTTACACCATCATTTTTTCTGGAGGTCCTGACCCTTCTTGATTTTTAAAATCTTTCTTTTCTTTCAAGATACGGTCTATGAAACACTGTTTCCCGAACAATATGAACTTCAGTCTCCTTTCTATTCCTGCAAGATTTATTATTTCCTCCAATTCACCTAGCTCTTATTATTATATGCTATCTTGAATCATGATTCATCTTTGCAATTCACAACTAAAATTCCTGAGTAAGATAAAGGCTATTCAAAGATGAGCAACATATCTTAGATTTTATTACATGCCAAGTTCCCAGAGCACTACAATAGCACACTCAGGAGCTCAGGAAACCTGTGTTCAAGGAATGCTGGTTCAATAAGAGTCTAATGAGAAGACACCATAATAAAAATGAAGTGTTTCTACATAGTCATGATGAGCTAGTGCCCCAGCCTGGAATTGGATGCAGCTTCCTCCTCAGCACCCTTCATCCCCCTCTGCCTCCAAACCATGGATCCCAGTAAAGTGACAGAGCATCATCCTTCATGAAAATGTATAAGCAGAATCTAAGCATACTGCACACAGGAAACATGCTTCTTCCTGAGGGAGTGGGTAGAGAGCGTGGGTGGTAAAATACCACCTGCTTTTCATAAAGCTAAAGCAGAAGAAAATATCAAGGAAGAGAAGACAGGTAGTAAGAAATTGGAGGAAAGCATACAGACGAACCAAGTGAGGAAAGTGATCTAGAAATTGACAATGAAGGTGTTATTGAACCAGACACTGATGCACCTCACGAAATGGGAGATGAAGCTATAGAAATAACTGAGAAGATGATGGATCAGGCAAAAGGCAAGAAAATGGTAAACTACAGAAAGCCAGGAGTGTGTTCACAGATGACATTAATCTGCACCCTCTCTTGGCTGTTCCACATGCCAAGAGCGCCAGCTGCCATCCATGACTGTGACAGACCCACTGAAATCAATCCTGCCTCAGCTCACCCTTACAAGGGCAAGGGAAAATGCACAGACTTCTGGGTCACTGGGAAAAGCAGAGCATGATCTTGCCTTTGCATGTCAACTGGGTTGGGATGAAGATGCTCATGGATAGCTGAATGAAGTTCAACTGAGAGCCCAGGAAATTGCAAAACATCAGGGAAAGCCTGAGAGGGGAAGAAACCAGAGGACCATCAGGAACTCAGTATGGCTCTTTTCCAGGTGGCTTTTCTGGGCGAATACCTGGAATGGCAGGAGGGCCTGGGCTCAGTGACATTCTTAGTAATCCAGGGTTCTTGTGGCTGAGCAGAATCCAGAGGTTATGGTGGCTTTCCAGGATGTGGCTCAGCACCCAGCAAACAAGTCAAAATAAGAGCAAGCCAATCAATAGGGCCATGCCCTGGATCATGAGGCTTACTCTTGTGAAGCTTATGTAGGTACGTAGCTTATAGAAGCTTACAATACCTATAGGCATGCCTGAGAGTTACTTCTGGAGGACCTCTTTTGTTGCTCAGATGTAGCTTCAATCTCTCTAAACCTAACTCTGCAAGTGAAATCATTGCCCTACCCCCTACATGGGACATGACATCCAGGGGTGAAAGTCTCCCTGGCGATGTGGGAGATGATTCTCAGGGATGAATCCAGACCTGACACCATGGGATCAACAATTACTTCCTGACAAATGGGGGGAAAGAAGCATAATTAATAAAGTTTCAGTGGTAGAGAGAGTTCAAATAGAGTTGAGAGGCCACTCTGGAGGTTGCTCTTAACGCAAGCTTCAGGTAGACCTTGCTACCTATCATAACCTGCCAACCCCCAACTAGGACCATTCCAGCCAATCGTAAAGAACACCTAGGGCAATTTATAAGATTCCACAAGGTTTCCAGGCACTAGAGTAACTTGTCAGAAACCTACAGCCTCCAGATAGGTCCCTGGTCCAGATAACTCCTAAAACATAGCCCAGCCTCTCCAGAACATCAGATAGTTCTATCTCCCTACTCCGTATTAGTAATAGACCCTTCCAATATCAAAAATTTAGAATTGCCATAGCCCAAACAACTCTAATGAGAGATATGGTATAATCTAAGGTGATGGTGGAATTTTACTTAGAAGATAGGACTTAACAAATGACTATGAATGCTGAATCATCAAATTGATATCTCGTTTAGTCTCTTGTATTTTAAGGAGCTAGAAGTAAAAACCTCAAATTGTGAAATTGTAACCCATGTCAAAGTTTGAAATATGTTCTACAACAAATTGTGGTGCTGTGCTTGGAAATTTATAGCTTTTTTGTATATATGTCATTGTTCACAAAAAAAGAAGGAAAAAAATTTGATTGTGATGATAAAAAAGTATTTAAGCCCTCTAGTCTTCTATATTCTGGAGCAGCTAGAAGGAAAAATATGAGAGGATCATATGGTAGCCCATGACAAACTCTGGAATCTATTTTGTAACCACTTTTTGAAGAGTGCTTTGAAAACTATTGCTTTTTTTAATTTCTTTGCTTTGTATAAATGTTATACTATACAATAAAAAGAATTCAAAAAGAAAAAAAAAAGAGCAACCTAGAGGCCATGACTCTCACCGGTAAATTGTCAGCCATATTCAGAGGTCAAGCATGAGACCTTTTGACAAATAAAGCCCTTGCTGAAGGAAAAGCAATATAGATCACTTAATGTATGTCACAATAATACATGCCAGTGAACTCCTGACCTTCTCATTAAGTAAGCTGGGATGCTTTGTAGAGGATTCCCTACCCTCTTGCCCCAAATATAGCTGACCCATCTTACTGTGGTTTGCCAATAAGGTATTCATGCAGATAATGTTTTCCTATTAGAAATGATAAACTTTAACACTTTTTTAATCTTAAAAATATTTAAAACAAATTAAAACAGTTTAACCCTGCAAAAAAGAAAAGAGAAAAAAGCTAAAATAAAAAAACAAAAAAACAAAAAACAGAAGCAGCACCATTCCTGACAACACAGGTATAAACCACAAAAGGATCTTGATAAATTGTGTGAAAGTGCAGGCTAAAACTAGGTAATGCCCATTGATATGATGAAATTAACTAAAAAATAGATGGATTATCACAGTAAAGAAGTTGGGTAGAAAAAATCCTACTCATCATTGAAAGGGTAGAAAAAAAATACCACTTTCTTTATGAAGGCTTCCCTTTTCCATTCCTTTGCCTTTGCAGGCAAAGTAGAAGCACTGTCTACCTTAGACAAATACCCAGAACACAGCATTTGTTTCTCAAACATTTTTTTTTCAACTATGCCTGGGGTACTTACCATCTCCACCTTGGAATGTACTTAATTGGACATAATGTGCTTTGCCTTTTTTCTAAACCATTGGTCTTTGAAGTAAAGGAACGTTCAATTTATTTTGTAAACACTTCTAGCACTGAGCACAATGGCTTACCTGTATAAGGGTTTCAATGAATGTGTGTATGCATACACGAATGAATGAGAATGTACATCATTAACATAGGGGCATGAAAGTTAAAATTTCAGTATCTAGAGACTAACAACCGATATTCCTAAGAATCACATTTTTTAAAATTGCAATGTTCCTGGAATCAGAATGCCTCTCACATTTGATGTGTACATTTAATAGTGTCCGTGTGTGTGAAAAGCCATTGTTAATCAGTGATAGACTAAATGGCATCTTTGAACAGTGGAATTAGAGTATGGGTCAAAATTCGGCACTTAAAGACCAGATACTGCATTCACATGTGTCCACAACAGAGCAGGTATGATGGAAAGTGAGGAGTCTCTCTCTACCCAGTGCAGAATCCTTTGTTTGAAGCCATTTCATTGCTAGAATGAAACTAGTAAGTTTCTACTATGCTTGGACTCTATTCTGTTCTCTGGATCATTCCCAAGAATTGTTTAAAAGGGAGCTCAGCACCTGCCCACTGGTTCTCCTTCCCCTGTGGTTTCCAGGTGTGAATCTGTCATCCTTTCATGGCCCAATTATCATTGTGATTTGTGGTCATCTTTAAGCAGAGCTACATGACTTAGAAAATCTCCACCCATTCTTTCTCTCTTTCTTCATGTCTTGCCCGAACCTTTTCTTTTATAATTAAGTCAAAATAGATGAGTTACTTTGGACATGGACAATCCTGAGTCCCTAGCCAAATAACAGCTGGCCAGTTTGTAAATTAAATCCTTGGTTACATAGGAGTCCAGGAAAGAGCAGAAAATGTGTGTCATGTAGTGTAGCTAGAATTCTACTTCTGGTAAGAAACTCCACAGCCCTGGATATGCTGACGGCATGACATGAGCATAACCCTAATCATGAAGGGCAGTGTGCTATGCTACCCACGTCCCAGGGCAGGAAGTAATCAAGAATGAAGAATCATCTCTGATTCCCAGCCACCGCAATTGTAAAGTTTATAACAGCGAATCAAGGAGAGAAAAATCACATACTGAGTTAGTTTTGGACAATGCCCAGAACAGGTCCTTAAGTGTGTGTGTGTGTGTGTGTGTGTGTGTGTGTGTCTGTTTTTATACACTGAATAGATATATTCAATGTTTCTGATACAAGAAGACATTATTATTTCTTGGAAATATATATAATACATATAGATATATAATTGTGGAAATGCTATTATTTTTTCCATTTTCCATAGCATAAAGTCTAATCACTATGTGTGTGCACACCACATCTGGGTAGACGTAAGCAAGCAATGATTAAAAGAAAACATGTATTAAATTGAAGGGTATTTGCAGTTTTGTCATTGCTATGAGAGAGTGCACATTTTCCTTATGGGTCTAAAGAGTTAATATTTTTTCTAGCATGATTTTATTTTACATCCCAAAGAATCCGATTACTCCCAGAAAAATGCCACTTAAATGGGAAAAATAAAAGAGGCAAGAAAGGGATTGACAAAAAAGCTGGCTTGAATGCATAATGAATGCTTTGCAATTCATTGATAGACAACCCTTAAAACAAAGCATTGTTGTGTGAAATGTTCTAGAGAAAAGAACTCAAGGGTTTATCAAATGAGTTATTAGAGAGGAATTTTTTTTTTATATCTGCCAGAAATGTACCAGGCCATTATTGCATCTTATAAATTATTTATTATTCTTAGATATGTCATGAAGTCCAACACAAATAGAGAAAAAATGCTGACAAGACAGAAACATCACTATGAATATAGAGATAGCTTCCTGGGGCCTTGTAGAAAACTTCCAAGAATCTTTTTCACCCTGCCTGCCACATTTTCACCACTTAAATATTTTGCTTCTTTATATTTGCAGATGTCAGCACTTTCCTTTCCCAACAAGACCACCCATTCCTGGTTTTCTCCACATGACTAGGTTAACAGACCACAAACTGTTTCTTGCCGTATGTGTGCGTGTGTGTGTGAGAGAGAGAGAGAGAAAGAGAGAGATTTGACTATGAAAAATTGTAAAAATATGATGTAGAAGGAAAATTCAGTTTTGAAAGGATCTATTAATATGAGTGCCTAGTTTTTGTTTTTTTTTAATTTGCATATGGGCAGGAGGCACCAGGGATTGAACTCCAGACCTCCAGCACGGCAGGTCGGAGCTCTGCCTGCTGAGCCACGGCAGCCGCCCAAGTGCTTAGTTTTTATGCATCTCTGCCATGTTTTGCTGTTGTTCCTGACAGCCTTCGCTCTTCTCCATTCTTATTTAATAAAATGGTGAAGTCTGCTAGTTTTTCATTCTTAAGAAACAGCCTAAGAAATACATTGACATGGTTTCATTTTAACACCATGAAGATATTAAGTATCTGACTATAAAATATTTTTCTCCTTATTCACTTTTTTTTTTATACATGGTCAGGCACCGGGAAATGAACCCGGGTCCTCTGGCATCACAGGCAAGCATTCCTGCCTGCTGAGCCACCATGGCCTGCCTTCCTTATTCACTTTTAAAGGTCTTATGAGAATGAGTATGGTTTTCGTAATTAGCAGAAATTTCAAAGATGCCTAGTCACATGGAGGCACATCATTTCATCTCCTGCTTTATTCTTTGCCCAAAACTTATTTCAGATTCTGAAAATACATTTTTCTCCTGCATGGCCTTTCCAGTGAATGGAAAGAACTAGATCCCAAATTCTTTTAGGACAGACACTCTACCATGCATATCGTAGTAACCTACACATTGTGTCACCAAATGCTTTGCAGGCCACAAGTGTTCCATAAATACTGGTTGATTTTCACATGTATAGGGGAGGTGGAGAACTCTCACCTTCCCCTACATGGTTCTTAGATCACTGGGGCAACACGTATCCCACCACTTTATCTGGCCTTTTCTGTAGCTGGTATATGGGCCTTCAGAGCTCTGCTCTATTGTATCTGAGAAATAATACTATATAATGCAGCTATTTTCCATTTAACTCCTGTTCAGAAGCACAACAAACCTATAAAGGCAAAGTGCTTACTATTAACTCTCAGTCAAGTGGCTCAAAATTTTCATCTGAATCTTATATCTAAACAAATGTACTTGTAACAAACATCATTTCCAGAAACATTCTTATAGGTTTGGAAATGGTTGCACTGGCAAACTTCAAATGAGATAAAGTTGATTATAGATGGTCCAATACTTAGGAGTAAGTAGGACATCTGAGGCGCTGTAGTGGGAACTGTAGAGGGTACAGATATAGTGAGGGATGTTGGAGTTTTCCTGTGCTGTCTACCTAATGCCTGTAAAACTTGGAGCAAATGAGAAATTATTTCAACTTTATATTCCTCATTTCTCCACATTACAATCTGAGAAAAACAAGGATCTGGGTCATTGACTGGTTCTAAGGACTTCTATGACTTTAACGTAAATATGGAGCAAGAAGGCAATGGAAAGGGTACTTGGCTGGTGGTGAGGAAATCTTATGCTAACTGGGAGAGGGAATCTGGGTAAGTATTTTCCCTTCCCAGCCATAGCATCTCCATTGTAAAATAAGGACATGGGACTGGAATGTTTAATTGTTCTATCAGCTCTTATTTTCTATGGAGTCAATCTTTGATTCTTCCTTTCTCCTGAGTCTGTGTAACCAACCACACTGCAAGAACTGTTGATTTTTCCTCCATCGTGCCTTTCCATCTCTTCTGGCTACTGTCTTGGTTCAGACCATTTTCACCAAAGCTCTCTTAATTGTTTTCCTGTGCTTGTCTTTAATGGCTAATGCATGTCGTGCATTTAGTTTCCTCAAAGCATCACTTAAATTGCATCATTCTCCAGCTCCAGCATCTACAAAGATGTCCCATGATTAGACCTCACAATTCATCTTTAATTCAGGTCTCTCTTTATCCAGAGTCACATCTGTTTTTTATTTGTCCTTTATTGGAACTAAGCAACTAGCTGAATTCGTATACAATTTAGCTTCAATGATAGGTCCAAACTCTTCTTCTATTGTATATATTATGAATGTAACCCTTGTTCGTACAAGGGATCGACTTTCTTTCCTAGATCATTCTACTGCCCAGTGATCTCCTTCTCGTCTAAATCTGTACTGTGCTAGCTGTCTGCTCCATTCATTTGTAGCTTTGTAATTTACTGCTTCCTAATTATCTGGGTATGCCAGCTATGATCTATGTGGCTTTGGGTATGCCAGCTATGATCTGTGTGGCTTTGGGAAAATAACATAATCTCTCAAATAGTCCATTGCTCTATCTGTTAAATATAAATAGTAGAAGTATGTACCCACAGAAAATGCCCTTAGGACCATACTCAGTTATAATAAGCCCTCCATAAATGGTGACTTACCTTTGTTATCTAGAAAACCTGTGTATTGTCATTTTTCACTGTAAGGATTTTATTCTAATTACAATAAGACACAAGGCAAGGAAAAAATAAAAGCAACATGTAGATTTATGGGTAGAGGTCTTGGTGAATGCAAGAATCTATTTACCCATTTCTTTATCAGAAGAAATATGTCAAAATTTACAAAGCAACCAAATCTGAGGCATAATGAGTCATCCACCAGCTACATGTTAGGAGAGATATACCACATAATAGAGGAAGAGACATTTCAAATATAAGTATGAAATTAAAAACTCTTAAGGACAGTGTCAAGAGCCATGAAAGGTCTGAGATTTTACCCTACACTCAAGCTAACAAATTAGCCTGTGGCAGTTTCATGGACACTGGCAAAAGATAGAAGACTCTTGGGTCAGAGACAGAGGACGTACTGAGCTTCATGTTTGTGTCAGTTTCCCTTTGCACCAGAAGCCCTATGGGTGATGTGAAGTGGCACAGGATAATGTGCATACAGTGAGTTTACGTCACAACTGAGAAACCTTGGGCTGGAATCCAGATCTTTTATAATGGACTCTATGTAAACCTGCCTGAACTTAGCTCTGAAGAGAGACATTATCTTTTATTATGCTAGACAGTAAACAAATCTGCCCTCTTCTCCAGAAGGAGACACTCTATCTTTCAAGGCTGTTTGGTATAAAAACATTCTTGCAAAGATAGTTCAGAACAAAAGCTGCCAGGGCCTGTGCTCACAATATGTGCAGAAATGCAATAAACCCAAGGAGAATCATCTCTGACACAGGCTGATGCTCTAAATTGCAAATGCTGAGTTATAATTTGTCTGCTTCTTACCTGTACAACTCTGTATAATGTGCTATGGGGTAAATAGGAGCTGGGATTTATTTAACAATCATTCAAGTTTTTTCTAAGCAACTCAAGGTAGTTCGGCCACTGATGTAGAAACCCAAGGGGTAATTATTTGAAAGAATTAAAAAAAAAAAAAAAACAGGTGAAAAAGGTAGAGAAATTTATACTAGCTGGACTACCTAGATGAAAAATATCAGACATAGAAAAAGACAAATCAAGAAATAGGCAGGATCAAAGATAAAGAGGATACTGCAAGATCACAAGAGAATACTTTAGTTAACTGGATGATCATGTTGATAAAGTGTAAGTTTCTATGAAATCATGAATTACCTACTTTTGTCATTAAACTCTTTAATCCATTTCATATAAATTTCAGTGTCTAATATAATTGAGGCAATGAAGTTCTTTAAAACATTATTTTATCAAAAATCCGATTATAATTTATTATGTAATTCATATTTAATTCATTGATTTAAATAGAGAGGGCCCTAAAAATAGGAGAAATTAACATTAAAAATAGTAAAAAAAAAAGTAGTCAATAGATTTGGTTTGTAATTTTATTGCTTTCCATCCTACACAGGAGGTGTATTTATTTAGCACAGCAAAATGCCACAAGTAAATATAGCTGGCAAAAGAAAAGAAGTAACATATCTAAGAAGGGCATTTTATTAGGCCAGTGTTCTCCAGTAAAACAGAACTGACACATATAAAGAGATTTATTATAGGAATTGGCTCTTGCAATTGTAGGGATTGGCAAGTCCAAATTCCATAGGGTTGACTGTGAGTTGGAAACTCATAAAGGTGAAGAGGAATTTCCCAGGAGAAGCTAGTTATCTAAAGTAGAGGTAGAAATTCATCTTTCTTAATACTCAGTTCTCCCCCTAACGCCCCGAACTCATTGGATGAAAAGACTCCTGTGATTGCTGAAGGCAATCTTCTTTTTTGCTTATAGATGTAATCAGCCATGGATTGACTCAGCTGACCAAGTGATTTAAATCCATCTATGAAATACCTTCACAGTAGCATTCAAGCCAGTTCTTCCTTTACCAAGAACAACTGGACACCATAGTCTAGCCACATGGACACATGAAATTAATTATCATGATGACATGTTTGAGAAGCAGGTACATATTTTTCATTTATATGCAACTCTTAAAATCTTTAAGAAAAAAAAACAGACCTTGATGGAAAAAAATTGCTAAGGGACATAAGCAGACAATGTATACAAAATACATACAATGGAAAACTAACCATGGAGATACTTCAGATTTCTAACAGCAAAAAAGGGAATATTGGATCAATCACATTTTCTCTTTTATTCCTATCATATAATAAAGATTGAAATATGCAAAAAAATATATGTCTTAAAGCTCTCATTCATCACTAGAGGAAGAAGTGTAAATAGGGGTAGGTATAAAATCCTGGACCTAGGTCAATATGAATCAAAACTCTCAAACTTTTTTCAGAAAAAATCCCACTACTCTAAATTTATTCTAATGATAAAATCTAAATGTATTGTATTAGTAAAATGAAATGATACAATCTAAATTTATTATATTGCTAAAATGAAATATGCCTATAAAGATATTCATTACAGTATTATTCATAACAGCAAAAGATAATAATGCAGATGTCCAATTCTATGGCACTGATTTGGAAAATTACAGTGCTCTGTAGAACACAATGGGGAGCACTGGGGCTACCTCGAGGCAAGAGGGGCACCCAGGGTGGAAGATTTAAGGAATCATTCACTCTCCTACTTCTGCAAATGCAACCGTGATCCCTGAGAGGGAATTGCCTCCTTACATTTTGTGTCCAAGCCATCTCAAGGTGTGATGGTCATTTAAAAGATGGTCACCATACTGTGAAAGACCATCAAATTACATAAATTCATATTTTTATATATTTTAATGAGGAAATGTGGGCAAGACATATATACTGTAGTATTTTACTGTAGTAATTCACATTCTCCTATTTATTGCTTTACAACTAATTTCTCTATTTTACCAGTCTAATTATTCTCTACTCACTCTTTTACATTTAATTCTGTCCCTTTTTTGCTATTCTGAATAATATGATGATCTTCTTTGCATGTTATTCTTTCTGCATATTGTAGATTATTTTTGTTTGTTTCTTAGAATTGGGATTATTGATTCAAGGAGTATGAAATTTTCCAGATATGCTCTCCATTTTATTCTTTCTGCATATTGTAGATTATTTTTGTTTGTTTCTTAGAATTGGGATTATTGATTCAAGGAGTATGAAATTTTCCAGATATGCTCTCCATTTTTACTCCCACACGTGGGTAATTTAATTTTCTAAGGTCTCAAGACTATGCGTCACCGCTTTTACTGAAATTCAAATGCATGATAGATTTGGGGCATTTCCCCTACTCACCAACTCTATTTGATTTCTAAGAAGGCAGACTTGCCGTGAACATTTTTGTTTCCCTTTATATATTTTGCATATTTCACCCATATTAGAAGCTTCCTAGGCACTAGTTGATTATTAATATCTTGGATAGAATTTTCTACTGCAGTTTTAGAGCCCTTTTCTTTCCTTTTTCTTTTGGTAGCAGCAATATGAATGGAGGCTGGCCAGAAGTCAATGGGAAACAATGGCTCCAGCTGGCTTCACCGGCTCCTGTAATGCCGTACAAGTCACAGTGTGGAGGATGCTGAGAAGTGGTGAATTACTGCAGGTTGTTGGGGAGAATTTCTTCCTCCATGAACTGACTGCTTGCTATTCTTTCATTGCCACTATGCTTGGATTATAGGCCAATTTTACTTTATTGTGCAGACAACATTGAGAATTTACTAAATTAAAATTTGAACACCATGAGATAAAAACCACTTGAAGAAAAAAAGAATATAATTCTGACTCATGTTTTCACTGCCAATGTGTGTTAGGGAAGGAGGCTATTCTTTAAAATGTTCTAATGAGAATGGCTTCACTGTCCAACTCACTGCGTTCATACCCTCAGGCCAAGTCTAAATGATGTGACCAAATTGACCCAAGGATACTCTATTAATCTTTTCTTTTTCTTGTCTATATTAATGAGAATTTCCACAAACTTGACCAAATCATTGATCTAAATCTGCTGTTTAGGGCAGTTGAGAACACAGAGTCGATAGTGGCACAGTTGAGGTTTCCTAAGTCACAGGGACAGGAACTAAGAAGCCACATTAAAAATCTTTCAGGCTTCCTGTGGGTTGTGGCTGGGCAACAGATGACAATGAACTGTGTGGTTAGAATTTGCTATGACAGACAAAAGAAATTGGCATCATATTGTCACCTTGATTCTAAGAGAGGAGGATTTATTGTGTAGGCTTTGACATTTGTACCATTTTCTCTGTCCCCTCCTCTATCTCTTTCTGTTTCGCTCTCCTATTTATGAGAAGGGGAACTTATAAATGTGCTTTGAACCCAACAGGAAGTCAACAGCTTTATTACCTAATGAATGCAATGAGCAAGCATATTTACAATGGGACTCAGGTTTTATTGGTGGAAACAAACAAAGTCTGATATCTATTTTCCTGATTGACTCAGAGATAGTTACTTTCTAGATCTTTCTAACAGGTAGCATGAGATTAGATCCAAATAGTTTATTATAGGATGTTCACTCCTCCTTTAGCAGTTCTGATATTGTGAACAATGACAAGTTTAAAAATTCTGAAACTGTTTTTGATAAAAGAAACAAAAGGTTTGATCTAACGGGTTTTCTTTCTTTTTGATCTTTCCACATCTAGATGGGTCAGACTTTCTTGACACTTGCTGTTCCCAGTTGTGATGGCTCCCATCTGGCTATGTAAAAAATAGTAGTAATCAGAATTGTGCACAACCAGCTGTTCTTCAGTGTTTCCATGCTTATCCTCAGGGTTCCGTTCTGATTCTGGTGACCCAATTTGGGTAATGCAAGTGCTCTGAGCATGAATTATGAACACCTCAACTTGGCCATCTGTCATCTGGACACTGCAGGCCACCTCTACTTCTCAGAGGTAGGCAGGTTTCTACTTTGCAAAACGCCTTAGAAAATAACTTAGCACATTCAAGAAAAGACTAATATTCTCTGCAATTGATTTTCTTCAGTCCAGTTCTGAGCTTTTCATTTGCTCACATCTTGTCAATACAGCTTTCCTTTCTTTCCATCCCATAAGGAAGTTTTGTAGTTGGAAATCTTCTAGCAAACGTAAAACACAATGAGAGGAAAGAGTCTCAAGAAGTCTTGAGTTGGAGTTTTACTTGAGGATGTGGGCACATTTATGCAATCTGGACCTGCATATTCATCTAATGATTTGGAAATTTGGCTCCCATCGTTACTTCCTAAAAGAGATGGCATGCCAAGAGGGTAGCAGCTGAGAGGGGAGGGACAGAAGGCTGAAAAGTGGGCGAGACTAATTGGTTTTGTCACATAATACAGATTAGATTTTATCTGCCTAAAGCTAGGAGGGGAAGGGGTATTTAATCATTGTTTACACTGAAAGAGAAATAAAGCAGAGGATCCTCATAGGACCGGGTGCAGGGATAGAAGCACAAGCTTCTTGACAAGAAAACAGGAAAAACTAAGTATAAGACAATTTTAAAAATGGTACAGCATTTTGCTCTTCAACTACATAAGCGAATTGAGAACCAGAGTAGAAAAATAGAATCTGATAAGAATTATATTTTTTTGGACAATTTTGCTTTACTAAACTAATCCACAGATTTAAAAAAAAAATAAAATTGGTGGGGTTGTGGAGAGCATTTTAAATATAAAAGCAATCTTTTTCAAAAATTGAAACTAAATTTTAATATAAATAACTCATTCAGTAAACTGTTAATGATTTTTATTTATCAATAGAGTAAGGCTTCTTAGAACCTCTATTATAAATTACTGCTATAATTCAAGTTACACTATGCTGTACAATGTAAAACTGACCTTTTTAAGACAACACTCGCAAATTAAACTCATAACCCAAGGTGAGCTTTCCCTCAGCTGCTCTAAATATGTAAGAGCTTTCTGCATATTGGGTTACTTCTTCCCCATTTCCACCCTTGCCTTTTCCTTTCCTGAAATGCTTAGTTCCTTTCTAGCAAGTTTTAGCTACTTCAACATGAAAACATAGGAAGAAATAGAAAGTGTTGATTTGTAACTAATAGGCTCCTTTAAATTATATATAGATTCTAAAACATAACCTTTTCCCTAGACTCTGGAACTTGAATGAAACAGATATTTCCTACTGGTCATTATCTCTTTTGTCTCTGGTTATGGACCACAGTTAAATAAACCTCATGGGTTTGTCTTACATACCGCATTGAATATCCCAAACACCCCTCATTATTAAATCCAGCTGTGAGCCAACTAATGGTACCAAAATAGAATTTTCTCTCCTTTTTACTATTGGGAAAACACACACCAGAGTCATAGCTTCCTGTAAATAGCTGAGCTTGTTCTACAGCTTTTGTACATAATTTGTGCCTTTATAATAGGAAATTTTTATTTAGTTGGCTGACCTGGTTTGTCATATTCATGGTGTCAAAGAACTTAAAGCTTTTTCTCTTTTTGTAAGCAGATTTCTGAGGGTTTTCTCTAATCAAATCTTTACAAACATCTTTCTTTTACTACTTTCAGTCACTAGATATTCATTTTCTGTGAAATTGCAATCAGTGATATTCCAAGAAAGAATAATATAGGATTGTATATTGTAACTTCACACTCAAGTTCTTCCCAAAGTGTTTTTAGGAAGAGAAATGCTAAGGTAACATAATTACTGTGAAGTCAAAATACATCAACTATTGGATGTTCAGAAATGGTTCGCCCGTGAGATAAAACTAGAACATATCTTTCTGAAGGAAAGGATTTTGGCCAGGAGGTTCTAGTTAGGAAAATTATTTTTGCTTTAGAAATATCAGAGGAGAATTAATAGCCTCTATCTCTAATGCACATCATCAGAAACTGATATGGTGAGGGTAGGGGTGGGTGGGTGTTGGAATGGAGAGAGCGCAGAGAAAGGAAGGGAGGGTTTTGTTGCCTGATAATAATGTGAAAGAGTATTTTTGCAGAGTACCCAATCATGATGAAATGAGAAGAGTGTAGGAAGGAACTGGGCAATTTTGTAGTACAAATATGATACTGGCCTGCCAAGTAGCTCCAGGAATGTGCTGGACATGTCTCAGTGAAAAGTAACCATTGTAACCTATTTTACCTATTGAAGGATAATTTGGGTAATTTCCAATGTGGTACTGTTACAAATAAAGCTGCTAGCACCATTCACGTTCATAGAACATTTGTGTTGCACGTGTGCAAATACATTTTCATTTCTCTGGGTTATGTGCCTATATTAGTTTCCTTGGGCTGCTGCAACAAATTACCATGACCAGATAGTTTAAAACAGTAGAAATTTATTCCCTGATAGTTGTGGTGGCCAGAAATCCAAAACGGAGTTCTCTACAGGGCTGGTTTCTTAGGAGGCTCTGAGGGGAAAACCACCCTGTGCCTTGCCCCTTCTTTCTGGCAGGTGTTGACAATTCATGGCATACTTTGGCCTCTCTGATCTTGTTCTCTATCTTCACGTAGCATCGTTGTCTGTAGCTATCTCTGCTTTCTCCTCTTTTTATAAGGACACCAGTCGTATTGAATTTCAGGCCCGCTCCAACCCAGTGTGACCTCAGCTTCACTTAACTAATTACACCTGAAAAGACTCTGTTTCCAAAGAAAGGTCACTTTCTGAGATCCTGGGGAGGGGGCAGGGCAGGGCATACTATTCAACCCAGTAAAATCCAACTTTGCCTCTGAGTTTCCTGGTTCCAAAAAAACAAAAGGAAATATGATGAATTATCTTGTTTTTATCAGTTTGGGGTAACATAATTGAGTGCATATCAGCCTTCTTCTGAAGGCTTCTTTATTTACACATTTCTCTTACTCCCATCTCTTCACATTAGTTTTTCTAATTTTTTTGAAGTGTTAAGAAAATCGTCTATGGTCCCAACTTTTGAAATCCCATATATTCCTAGAATTTATATTAACAGGAAAGTTGTTATAAAGTGGATTTCATTTTAAAAATAAATGAATTTAGAACGGGCCATGGTGGGTTAGCACCAGAGTTCTTGCCTGCCATGCCAGAGACCTGGGTTCGATTCCCAAGGCCCAATGCAAAAAGAAAAAAAAAGAATTTAAGTTAGGAAGCTACATATTTTTTTTATTATTCCTCAAGGACCATCAATAATGAAGACCACTAAGTAAATGGATAAGGATTATGAAAACAATCATATAAACTTCTGTAAGATAGAGCAGATGAGCCGATGTGTAAAATTTGGCAAATTGGAAAGGTGAAACTCTCTATATTGTTCTCATGTCTCAAAATCTGGAGATGTTTAGCTCTGTCTCTGGGTACAGCAGATTCACGTAGAGTTTGTAAAGGTGGCTGAGAATGCTTCGGAAAGTTGCCTGTTGGAAATATTCAACCATCTTCACACCAAAATTGTTTTGTTTTATTCAATTATAGAACTGGAATTTTATTTCCTCTTGGAGCAAGTACCTACAAAATCAAGCTTCACAATCATCGGTAACTTTATAGTTCTGAAAAACCCTTTCATCTAGAAGCAAATACCTCAACTGGGCACTACAAACAACTTGAAATGTATTTAGAGAGAGTAGTTTTCAGCTGTTTCCTACAGTTTTTGTTTATTTATAATTTTAATTGACACTGTTTCTACCAATTAGATTTTAGTTGGCATTTTTGTAACACTTGTATCATTACAAGAATCATAGTCTCACTAAATTGCAAATCTAATACCCCAACAAAATAATTTTCCGACTTTCCTGGCACTCATTATTTGATTTTACTTTTTACCTTTAGTGATTAAACTACAGAATCCATTGCAATCTTCTATCACATCATTTTAGAGCATTCCTGAAATTAGAATGTATAGTAACTTATTTCTTATTTGCCTTCTGGATCATTTTATGGTTGAGAAGAAACTGACAGATAAAAGAAGATTGTGAGAAATATGGAAA
This sequence comes from Myrmecophaga tridactyla, assembly GCA_004026745.1. Lineage (NCBI taxonomy): Eukaryota > Metazoa > Chordata > Mammalia > Pilosa > Myrmecophagidae > Myrmecophaga > Myrmecophaga tridactyla. The sequence continues at coordinate 634 of PVIY010015562.1, read as the reverse complement.
ACATACACAAGGTTTCATGGGATTAGATAAATCTGTTGGTTAAAAGAATGCAATTCAATGTTTTTGCTGCTTGACAATTTTGCTAAGCTGTCCTCTTAACTTTAAAATTTAGAATTTTGTATACTTTGCTCCATGTCCACATATTTTTTACAACTGACATAAAATTTATTCTTGATAAAGTAAATTGAAATGTGTCAATTACATTGGGAATTGACTCCCGTAATCTGGAGCTAATAGAATTTTTCATCTCATTGTCAGGACAAACATATGAGCAAATCACATGTACTGTCTGGACAATATCTGCAGGTGATACAAAAATAATATAATAAGCATAAACTACATCTGACTTGACTTGCATTTCTAGTGCTATTGCTTGATCACAATGAAGAAGGGGAATGTTTACCCAGGAAAGATAAGACTCTGGGAAAGCATGATCAGACAAGTCAGGTAGAAGCCATGCTAAATATTATCTTCGATCTACATTGCCCAAGAGGATAGATTTAGGATCGGTTATAGAGCTATTAGGGAGAGAGTGCTTTCAACCATCTACAAAAACTACTTTGCATTTAGACTTTCCTGAGGGCAGGAATGAATCTGTTTCCTTTAGGACTGTATCCTAAGCACCTAGAAGAAT
>PVIY010015561.1:0-53582 GCA_004026745.1 Myrmecophaga tridactyla | reverse complement strand
CACACATATTCCCCTGATTTCTGTCTATATAAATTGGAAAACTCACACAGTTCTTTTGGAGTATAACGTACCTCCTCATGTGTGATACTTTGTACCTCACCTTTAGGGGCCTGTTGGGACTTTAGTCTAGTTATAGGTCTAGAAGAAATGAGGGGTGGTGGGGGTGGGTCATGAAAAGAATTAGAAATATCTTCCAAGCTATTTGCTTCAGGGCCTTCATTCGCAGTTTCATGTGGTGAAACAGGATTATTCACTCTAGGACTAATCCCTTCAGGAGGAGGTTGGGTGGCCAATTCCTCAAGGCAGGCTGGAGGTGGGTGGCTATGTCCTCAGGGCAGACTATTACAGGGTTATCTAGAGAAGACTCAGCATGGCCTAGGGTTTCAACCTCGCCCCCAACATCATTATCAATCCATATGTCACCATCCCATTTTTCAGGGTCCCACTCCTTTCCAATCAATGCCCTCACTTTAACGGCAGACACCATGCAAGACTGAGATTTCAGTTTATGTTGTCAAGTTGCTACTCTAACAATAAGATTCTGAGTCTGATTTTCAGAGATCTCAAGTCTACAGCTACAGGAAATAAGATTTTCCTTCAGGATACTCATAGAAACGTCTACATCTTTCAGATGGCGCTTAAGCTTCTCATTTGAAGCCTTAAGCCCATCCCTTTCACCCCTTATTGTAGACAGTGTATCTAACAACAACCAACCAACATCTCTATAACTCTTATTTCTACAAAACTCTGTCAAGGTGTCAAAAACATTATCCCCCAGAGTCTGGTTTCGTACAAGCGAAGCATTAGGAGAATCGAATGATGATATTTTGACTATCTCCTTTGCCAAATCACTCCATGGATTGGGAGTGTCATTCTGATTATGGGAATCAGAGTCCTTAGTGTCTCTGAGTCCAGTCAGAGCAGAAAACCATTCATAAAAACCCATTTTTAATATTCTGTTTCTTAAGAACCACTCCTGGTACCAAGATGTATTAGTTAGGGTTCTCTAGAGAAACAGAATCAACAGGGAACATTTGCAAATATAAAATTTATAAAAGTGTCTCACGTGACTACAGGAACGCAGAGTCCAAAATCCACAGGGCAGGCTGCGAAGCCGACGACTCTGATGGAGGGTCTGGGTGAACTCCACAGGAGAGGCTCACCAGCCGAAGCAGAAATGGAATCTGTCGCCTCTGAGTCATCCTTAAAAGGCTTCCCATGATTAGATTTAGCATCACTAATTGCAGAAGACACTCCCCTTTGGCTGATTACAAATGGAATCAGCTGTGGATGCAGCTGACGTGCTCATGACCTAATCCTATGAAATGTCCTCATTGCAACAGACAGGCCAGCGCTTACCCAATCAGATAAACAGGTACCACAACTTGGCCAAGTTGACACATGCCCCTAACCATGACAGTCCCTGTTCTAGTTTGCTAGCTGCTGGAATGCAACACACCAGAGACGGATTGGCTTTTAATAAAAGGGGATTTATTTTGTTAGTTCTTCAGAGGAAAGGCAGCCAACTTTCCACTGAGGTTCTTTCTTATGTGGGAAGGCACAGGATGGTCTCTGCTGGCCTTCTCTCCAGACCTCTGGGTTCCAACAACTTTCCCTGGGGTGATTCCTTTCTGCATCTCTAAAGGCTTTGCCTGAGCTGCGAGTGCTGGGATGAGGTATGCTGAGCTGCTTCAGCTGTGCTACGTTGAGCTCTCTCATTTAAGCACCAGCCAGTTAAGTCAAACGTCATTCATTGCAGCAGACACGCCTCCTAGCTGACTGCAGATGTAATTAGCAACAGATGAGGTTCATGTACCATTGGCTCATGTCCACAGCAACAGAACTAGGTACGTTCACCTGGCCAAGTTGACAACTGAATCTAACTACCACAGTCCCAAACCACTGATTCATCATTCATTATATTATATACATTTCCCTTTTAGATCCTATAGGAAAAATAAGATGTATTTACAAATTGAAAATACAATAGTACTGGCATTTATATTTACTCATGTTGTTACCCTCACTGGATATGTTTATTTCTTCATGCAGTTTCAATGCACTGTCTGTTATCCTTTCCCTTATACCTGTAAAACTGTCTTTAGCATCTTTTGTAGGGCTAGTCTTCTGGTAATAAACTCCTTCAGCTTTTATTTATCTGGAAATGTCTTAATCCCTATTTCATTTTTGAAAGACAGTTTTGCCTGATAAAAAACTATCTTAGTGCTTCCATGCTTTCCAATAAGAAATTGGCATTTAATCTTATTAAGGTTCTTGTATGTGACATATTGCTTCTTTCTTGTAACTTTCACAATTTTCTCTTTATCTTCAGCATATAATGATTTGATTATAATATGCCATAACTCCTCTTTGGAGTTATTGAACATCTGAATGTGTATATTCATGCTTTACATTAAATTTGGGAAGTTTCCAGCCATTGCAGTTTTGAATATTCTCTTTTCCACCTTCCTCTCGTTCTTCTCCTTCTGGGGCTCCCAGAGTGCATATACTGGTATACTTGATGGTGTCCCATAGTTTCCTCCATATCCTGGCCCACAGGGGCCTTTCCAGCCAAGAGACCAAAGAAAGCACTTGGCAGGGACTGAGACATGAACTCTATTATAGGAATTTACTTACAGGAGTGAAAGAAGGAAGTCAATCAGAGACTCACACTACTCTGACTGTGGCCCATACAGAGCTCAGTGTGAAAGTGTGCCACAATTAATCAGGAATCAACAGGGCCAGTTATAGGGAGGGTCCCAAGACAAGACAGCAGAGGAGTCTCATGAGAAAGATTATAGGTAGTAAATATGATTCCAAGAAGGGGGAGGAGGGTACAGATTAACATCTTATGCAGAGAGGGGTCTGGTTTCTTGTGACATTGACCATCTGTGCATTCTTCCTTGATAAAGGGGTGAGCTTAAACATTAACTAACCCAGGTCATGCAAGTGGCTGCCCGCTTTAGAGTTTCACAAAGACTCAGGGAAGGGCTCTACCCATGGGCTCCCACTCAGGCTTGGTGTACTTTTCTTCATTCTTTCTTCCTTCTGCTGATCAGATGGAAAATTTTGATTGTTTTCTCTGCATGTTCACTGATTCTTCTGCCATCTCCTGTTTGCTGTAGAGCATGTCTAGGGAATTTTTAGTTCTGGCACTGTGTGGTCTTCAGCTCTGTTTGGTTCCTCTCCATAAGTTCCATCTCTCTATTGATATGTTCTTGGTGTTCATCTATTGTTTTCCAGATTTCCTTTAGTTTTTTTGGTCTATTTTTCCTTTAAGATCTTTGAGCATCTTTAAGAGCATTTTTAAAAAGTCCTTGTCTGGTATTTGTCTCAGGTCTAGCCCTCTTCACTGATGGTTTCTAACGTTTTGATTTTCTTCTTTTATGGGCCAGTTTCCTCTTTTTGTTGTATGATTTGTAATCTTTTTTTGAGATCTAGATATGTTGATATTTTAATGTGTTATCACTAGAATTTAGATGCTGAGACATCTGTTCCTTAAACTTTTATCCAGCTAGTATTATTAAAAGCTTTCCTTGAACTCCAAGAGCTAACCAAAAAAAAAAAAAAAAAGAAAACACCTTTCCCATTGTTTGCATGTTGACCAGTTGGAGTGTTCTTGACTTCACAGCTTATCCATACAATAAGTGTAGAGAATAATTCTAGGCCCAAATTTAGGGGCTAACCCTGATCTTTTCTGTCCATGCATCTTGTCTTGGGCATGTGGCCCAGAGGATTCTACTGTTTACAGAACTATGGATATGAATGTCCCCTTTCCCAAGATAGTCTCCTCATGGTCTAGGGTACTGGACTGTGTATCTTACAGCCAGCAATTCCTGCCCCAGATATTCAATGGATTATTTTCCTACAGCATTCTGTAGTAGAGCTTGGTGAGCTGCCTTCTAAATGTAAATCAAGTTCTGGGATGGCTAGTCCCTCAGGCCACCACCAGACAGATTGGGTCAGACATGTACACTCCCATGATGTGTAGGGTTACAAAGCTCCCTCCAGAACTGGGACAAGGAAATGTCTCTGGGAATGTAGGGCAACCCAGTTGTGAGCCAAAGAGGGGTAGCCCACAAGATCCTGTTACTTTTAAGCAGTCATTTTTTCTGATTCAGTGATCACCCTTATTGCAGTCCTTTATTTTCTGGGTCATCAAGAAAGATGTTTCTACCAGTTCCTTCTGGTTGCTCAAAATTTCTGTGTTGGATCAGACCCTGGAAGCACCTCACTCTGCCATCATACTGGGGTGGACCCCAGAGTTGATACTTATCATCTTTTTCTTCCACTATCCATTCTATATTCCATTTACTCACTGCTAGCATCTCTGCTGGAGTTTGAGCAATGTGAGTCCTGGTCATCATGCCCTTCTCAGTTTAAGGCTGTTGTTCTTGTCCATTTTTTTTCATGGTTGGATAAAGTGATGCCAAACACATTCTTCCTACCCTTACTGTGTAGCAGCAATCCCACCTCCTCCTCCGGGTCATGGCTATTGCTCCTATCAATATGGTGACTGTTCTTTTTGTTTGAAGATCCCAAAGTTTCCAGATAGCAATCACAGCTTATATTTCAGTGGGACTCTTGCTGTTTCCCTTGGCAGCTCCTTTTAGGAACCAAGACGCCTAAACTTGCAGAGCCCAGAACTGAAAGTATAAGAAGTGCACATATCCCAATCGGGTCAATGGGAATGTGTGAAGTGAGGCCACTTTTGCTTCCAACTCACGGTTCCTGGAATGATTTGTTCTTCCTACTGGGGACATAACTATACAATTAGGTTAATGATTCAATGGGTATATTGTAGCCTGGAAGATAGTGCTCTAACCTCATTAAGCATGACCTCCAAGCCAGAACTTCAGCTTTGCCTTTAAGAGTTTATTCGGGGAGGGAGTGTAAGGAGATTGGGGACTAGGGAGCTCCAGGATTCAGCCCTTCCACCAGAACAATGATCAAACAGGCAGGAACTGTCTGAAACAGCTATTTCAAAACTCCAGAGGGCAGTAGAATGCTACAACATCCAGGGAAGAGCCAGAGGAAGAGGCTGGTAAATTATACTAAACACCAATAAATTGTTCTCTCCATGCCATGGTTACAGGAGTCTATCCCCCACTCACCATGGCATGCCATCATGGAGTCCTAGCCCCTGCCTGGACCACTGGGTACAGAAAGGGACAGAAAAATCCAAGATCAGGGGTGGGTACAACCTGATTGCTGATCATGGCTTTTGATTAGTGACTTCAGATTACTAGGTCCTGGCCCTGAGGGTGGCCACTGTCCTAACCCACCCCAGACAAAGGCAGTGGTAGAAAAGACTTAATGACTGTGTGCTTCCTTAGACTTGCAGGGGACAATTAGTTGAAGGGCTGCATTTTCTGGGCAGGTCAAGAGAGCTCAGCTTTGAGGAGCCATGGAAGAAGGCTAGGAGACTTAATGAATCCATTCACTTCCTTGCATGAGGAGCCATGGAAGAAACTCATGGCACTCTTTCTGATCCCCAACCCAGGGCACTTTGGAGTCAGTCTGTACCTCCTTTGTGTACAAAAAACTGTACCTTGTCCAGTTTTTACTGGGAAAGACTGTTTCAATAAACTCCTCTCCAGCATGCTCCTGCCCATCCCAGAATTTACCCTTCAGGCAAAAGACGTTTGAGACATTGAAAGAAGTGAAAGAAACTATGGAGGCAGACAGTCTGGGGCAAAAGCTTGCCAGCTTTAAACACCCAGGTGAGGGAGGTCTGTCTCCTGGGAAATAGAGGGGTCATTCAAACTTCTGTAAACAGTGGAACCCCAAAGCATCTAACAAATACAAGCTCAGGACAAGGGATAGGTCCAGAAAAGACAGAGAAAACTTCCAGAGTGCATTGGCCTTGGGCAGACCTTCCTGATTGGAGGGGTGAAGCTCAAGAAAAACTATCTTATCACCAGTTGGTTACAAAATCAAGAAACAGACATTTCAGGGAATAAGTCCCAGAGTTTACATTTTAAAATATTAAGATATACAGTGTGCAACAAAACAGAATAAAGCAAAAAAGAAACAGTAAATGATGGCCTATCCAAAGACAGAGGAAAAAATCCAGAAAATACCAACAAAAAAACCCCAGAATGTTGACACGCCAAACAAGGACTTTAAAAAACTGATCTTAAAAATGCTCAAGGAGATGAAGGAACTACAGAGAAAGATTTAAAGGATGTCAGGAAAGCAATGAATGTGCAATATAAGAATCTTAGTAAAGAGATAGAAATTTTTAAAAGGGACCAAACAGAATTGGTGGAGTTGAAAACCACAATATCTAAAAAAATAAATGAAAAAACCCCAGTTGGGTATCACAACAGATTGGAACTGGCAGAAGAAAGAATCAGTGAACTTGAAGACAACTCACCATTTCATACCCACTAGAATGGTTGCTATTAAAAAATGGAAAATTACAAGTGTTGGAAGGGATTTGGAGAAATAGGAACACTGAATCATTGCTGTTGGAATGTAAAATAGTGTAGCCACTGTAGGAGACACTTTGACAGTTCCTCAAAAAGGTAAGTATAGAATTACCAAATGACCCAGCAAACTAAAACACTAGGTTGGACTTAAATGTTTGGTATATACCCAAAAGAATTGAAAACAGATATTTGCACACCAATGTTCATAGTGACATCATTCACAGCTCTCAGAAGATGGAAGCAACCCAAGTGTCTATTAAATGATGAATGGATAAGTAAAATGTGGTATATACTAACAATGGAATATTATTCAAATGTAAAAAGGAATGAAGTCCTGATACATGCAATATCACAGATGAACCTTGAAGATATAATAATCCATACACAAAATTAGAAAGATTGTATGATCTCACTGATATGAAATAATTTAAATTAGCAAACTAATCAAGTAAGAATCTAGAATATAGGTTACCAGGGGACGGGGTAGAGGCAAGGTATGGGAGTTAAGGCTTAAATTTTACAGGGTTCCTATTTGGGACAATAGAAATGTTTTGGTAATGGATTGGATGATGGTAGGACAATATTGTGAACATAATTAACTGCACTAAAATATATATCTCAATGTGGTTAAAAGGGGAAACATTAAGTTGTATATATGGTAAGAGTACAAAAATTTAAAAAAAAAATGGAGCTGCACTACACAAACAGTGAACCCTAAATTAGACCATGGGCTATAGTTAATTGTACAATTATAAAAATGTGCTTTCATCAGTTGTAACAAATGTTCCATACCAATTCAAGGTGTTAATAATAAGGTGGTATATGGGGATCCTATATTTTATGCATGATTATTTTGTAACCCCAACTTCTCTAATAAAGGAAAAAAGAGGTTTTTCTGATTTTCTACCAGTTTTTGGTTGGTCCTGTATGTAAGATGACCAGTTGATCCCAAGGTCACAGACCTACTTTCATACCTCCTTTTCTATAAACTAGGTTCCCCGGTCAATCATCATGTTATGTGGCATTCAGTATCTAGTATTCTTTAAAACTTCAGATAATAGAACTGGCTTAATTTATACAGAAAGAAAAGACAAACTCACACCTGAGATGTCTTTTCCTATCATAATAAATCACTTTCTCATCCAGTGACTTGTAACCAAGTTTCCAACTGGTCTCCTTGGGGGATGTTACTGTATTGGGAACTCAGCATTGGATTCTCTAAGTGAAAAGAAAAAAAGAAACATTGGGTATGTGCTGGTGGCAGTAGGTAGATCAACCTTGGTAGGTGGACTGTATGTTGTTGAGCCCATTCATAGCCACCATCCTTGCCTCATGGCCATTTCATGTGACCGGAATGCCAGTAACTGGGTAGACAATGACAGAATGTCATCAGTTTACCAAGATGTCTACTTGGTTTGTTCAATGCACTTTAATGATGTGCTTCTTGGTGATTTTAAACATGTAGTGCAAAAATCTTCAGATTTCATGTTCTTGTCCATTTGTCCATTCCACATACTTCTACCCCAGACCTCATTGTTCTGTATCTTCCTCTGTTGTTGTTCTTATAGGCCCCTGATCATATGGCCAGGCCACTTGCTACTGTCCTTGAATCCATACATATTCTAAACTTAATCAGTTTGTTTTCCACATGAAATGTATAACCATATGGCCAATTTGAGATTCTGTGCATTTGGGAAGATTTTCCCTCACCTCTCTCTTTCAGACATCTCCCTGAGTGGGTTGTCATGCAATTCCTGTTCATTTTCAGGTTGTACACATACACACTGACCTGAAACGTTGATGATCTAAATGTATGCTACCTCCCCCATTTACTAGGTATGAGGATCCCTTATATGACTATAGATGTGAGCTGAGGGAGAGATGCTGGAGCAACATTGGTAACTGACATGGGGGCCCTAGCAATCTTTTTGTGTGACTTGTCTGGGCCTTTGATTCTACTTGAGCTTAATCCTTAATCCTGGATGTATCATATAGAATCCTCAATGATTTGGGAAAGGACTCTTCTGTCCTTATGAATTATGCGTTGGCAAAATCCATACCACAATGGGCAGCTGTGGCTCAACTATCATGCAGTGGCCCATGGTCAGCCACTCCATCATTTATTACCTGACTTGCATATACTCCCACTTTTAATGGGGGACCAGGAAGAGGCTTCAGGTCTCTGAGTTATCAACATCAACTCACACCCAATGCACAGAAGTTCTCAGATAGTTTTGTATCAACTGGTGTATTTTATCCTGTGTGGAATAGCCCAAAGTAAATGTCCTTCCCTTGAAGGACTGAGGGAATGATTACTTTTAAGGTGGCCAACTCATCCTGGTTTGCCTGGGACTTTCCTGTTTGTAGTACTATAATCTCACATCCTCAGAAACTCTCCAGTCCTAGGCAAACTGGAATGGTTGATCACCTGGATTACTGCATACAAATGCTGTGGTTTCACAATATCCTTTCTCCTGGAAGCTGACCTTTTCTTCTTTTAATGGGTTTGGGGTCCAGCAACTGCTTGGGTCCAGTAACTGAGCAAGTGGTCATGACCTTTAATTGGGGTGAGTGCCCTCAGTCTCTTGATCACGCATCCCTGAGTTTTTTAATGGTTCAAATTGACTAGTGCCCCTGTTGTTTGCCCATCTGTTTTGCTTCTAAGTAACATCCTATTCAATTAACCATTTTCACAACTCCCTGCAGGTCAGAATTCCCTGGCTTCCCCTCTAACCTTGTCTTCATTATAATTGGATCTTTCCCACTCCTGACATTTAAGTGCCACCACATGGCCTCCATTTTTCACTTGTTGGCCTCTATTATTCTCCTTGCTGCTATCTCTTAGTGTGGGTCATATCTTTTTTTTTCATGCTCCCAGAAATCATTTAGTAGCAAGTTTGCACCATCTCTTTTGGGTCTTTGCCAGATAATTAAATTTTGTTTCTCAGGAGAGCACTTCTATAATGATACCCTCTCACTTATCCCACCTTATATTATAGCATGCTTTATCAAGCATCCTCACAAACCAGTATCATTTATACCCACCCTGCTCCTGATGGTGAATGCTAGCTAGTTCCTGCAGTTCTTTTGAAGTATATTCAACTTCCTCCCTTGTCATATATGCAATATGATATGATATGATATAATATAATATGATATAATATAAAATTATTACTATACTAATAATTCCTATTATATCCCTGACTGAGATATGACAACTCTAGTTTTAGACTTGATAACCAGGAAGAGGAATGGGAACACACGTTGTCTTGGCATTGAGAAATCTATGAATCATCTTAAAACAGAAAGGGAGTACTAGTTTTAAAGGTGTTGTTTTGGCTACTTCTGCAGGATCAGAAGGTTCAGCCTGGAGATTCTCAATATTCATGGGTATCAACTCCATTTTTCTCCATCTCGAGTGGTGGCCCAGCCTTTGCCAACCAGAACCCTGGCCTTGGCAAAGCAGGACTCCTTCACTCTGCAGAAGATTAGAATTTTGTATGCTATCAAGGGGACTTTCACTTTTAGCTTTCAATTAGATTTATGGTTCTCAGCTTTTGTTATCTTGTTCAGAAAATTAATAGAGTTTCTTAGCCATCCAATTCCATTTTTTTAAAAGTTACTATTTTCCTTATATTTCCCAAATCCCTGATGCATTGTATCAGCTAATGCAGTTCTTTACACCAAACTATCACTTCAATTAAACACCAGTGAAAGTTGTAGCAAACAGCCACCATATGCCAGAGCTCATGTTCGACATGTACCTCAGTGATAAGAAACTATTACCATCCAGAAAGCACGTAATCCAGTTCCACTACCCAATCCTGCTTTTTTTGAACTACTCCTAGAAGCCACCTATTGCAGGTTAAGTTCCCTGAGAAGCAGATTTTGAGATGGAGTTAATTTCCTATGGCCATAACATTTTACCACAAACTGAGTAGCTTAAAGCAACAGCAACATATTGTCCCAAAGTTCTGGAGCCTACAAATCCAAAATCTCTGTGTTAGCAGGGCCATGTTTCCTCTAAAACCTGTAGGGGGGATTCTGTTCCATTCCTCTCTCTTGGCTTCTGGTGGTGGCTTGCTGAATCCATTGTGTTCTTTGTCTCAGTTGTCAGAAGGCATTCTCTCATTCATCTGTCTGTCTGTGTCCAATTTCCTCTCCTCATATAGACATCAGTAACAGTTAGGGCCCATCCTTATCCAGTTTGCTCTTATCTTAACTAATAACACCTTCAAAGGTCCTCTTTCCATCCATAAAGCTCAGGGTTAGGACTTCAACATATCTTTCTGAGGGACACAATACCATCATAACAGTGCCCTTGGTGTCAAAACCTGTGGAAGAGAGAGGAAAAAAGCAGAATTTGTGCACAGGGAGAAATCAATCTGGGGTAGAAACCCAGTGACAAACTAGGGCAACTCCTTGGGATGCTGTGAAACTATAATGTTCCTTCAGAGCTGTCCCAAGTGATTCTGCAATGACCTAGCTTTTGTTGATCAGTCATTGCATGAAGGGCTGCCTTAGGAAGAATTGTAACTTTGGATAAAGTCTGAGGCCATTCCTGAATGGTCAGGCTGAAGGCTTTTTATGCCAAAGCATTTATAGGTACTGGCAAAAAAAAAAATCTTTCATTGAAGGAATAACTGCCAGCATAGTCACTGGGTATACCACAATCATTAAAAAACACACAGTATATCAGTGAAGGTGAGGTGTGAAAAAGAGTAAGCATCACATTAATTTATTTATTATCCTTAATCTGGTCATTTCCATAAAAGGATTTGATATACTCTACTAGTAGACAAAGATATTACAAACACTAGAACACTAGTAAAAGTAAAGGGGCTAAGTGATAGGATGAGGGCAAGGGAATAAATTACTTGAGGAAGAAACTTATCTCTGTCTTTTAGCAAAGAAGGTAGGGAAAAGGGGTTATATGGTTTTTATTAGCTAATAAAAGGAATCCTGGCTGTCTTTTTTTCTTCATTTACTGGGAAGGTAACTTTTTCATAACTGAACTCTGAGAAGACTTTGTTATGATAGTCATTATAAAATACTCTGGACAATATTCTGGATTGTAACCTCAATAACAGTTTTATAACCATGACATAGCTGTTCTGACTTTCACTGTGTGCTACTGCGCTAACTGAAAGATGAGTCAAATGCTTAAAAAAAACACACACTAATGTTCAGGGTTGATATACTATAATGCCAACTAAAGAGTTGAGTGGTAAGTTAATTTGTGGAATCAAAGTTAGGACACTGCCTTGCTATCGAGATGCACCTATAACATTTTCTACAGCAACTTAATTTTTTTTCAAAGCAACAGAAATGTATTCTCTCATAATTTATGAGGCCGGAGGTCTGAAATCAAGGTGTCAACAAGGTGAGGTATCTGCTAAAACCTGTAGGAGAGAATCCTTCTTTGCCTCTTCTAGTTTCTGGTGTTTGCTGACAGTCCCTGGTATTCCTTGGCTTTCGGCTGCATTATCCCAGTTTCTACCTCCATCTTTTTTTAAATGCAATTTTATGGAGATATATTCATACACCATAGAAACAACCCAACATAAACAATCATTGGCTCACAGTATCATCACATAGCTGTGCGTTCATCCCCATGATCAAATTTAGAACATTTTAATTACTCTAGAAAAGAAATAGAAATAAAAAAGAAAACTCAAATCCTCCCTTATCCCCCCTCCTATTATTGACCCTTAGTATTAGTGTGGTACATGTGTTACTGTTGATGAAAGAATATTAAAAGATTACTGGTAACTATAATCCATAATTTTCAATAGCCACATTTTTCCCCATATACCTCTCTATATTTAACTCCCAGTAATAGTGTTGTACATTTACTCTAGTTCATGAAAGAATTTTTTATATTTGTACAGTGAATCACAGACATCTTCCACCACAAACTTCACTGTGTTATACATTCCCATATTTTAACCTCCAATTTTCCTTCTGGTGATATACATGACTCTAAACTTCCCCCTTTCACCACACTCACATACCATTCAGCACTCTTAGTTATTCTCACAATATTGTGCTACCATTACCTCTGTCCGTTTCCAAATGTTTAAGTTCAACCTAGGGTATTTGTTTGCTAAAGCTGCTGGGATGCAATGTACCAGAAATGGAATGGCTATAAAAAGGGGAATTTTTAAGTTGCAAGTTTACATTTACAAGGCCATGAAAACATCCAAATTAAGACACCAACAAGAGGTTACCTTCATTCAAGAAAGGTTGATGCTGCTGTAACACCTGTCAACTGGGAAGGCACCTGGCTGGCATTTGCTCGTCTCTTGCTCCGCGGCTCTATTGCTTTCAGACTGTTTCCTGTGGGGGTTCCTTACATGGCTTCCCCAGGGCTGGGTTTCATTTACCAGCTTCCCTTGACTCTCTCCAGGTTCTGGTTTGCTTGGCATCTCATGGGAAGGCACTTGGCAATGTCTGCTGGGTCCTGAAGCTCCAAATGTTGGGATCTAGTGTTGGCTTTGTCATCTCTGAAGCAACTCTTCTTTAAGTATCTGAATCTGAGGTTTCTCAAAAATGTTTCTCCTTTTAACGGACTCTAGTAAACTAATCAAGACCCACTTTGAATGGATGGAGTCACATCACCATCTAATCAAAAGGTCATACCCACAACTTGGTGTGTCGCATCTCCATGGAAACAATTCAGTCAAAGTTTCCCACCCTAAACAATAGATCTATTCCCCCACGATTGGTTCAGGATTGAAATATGGCTTTTCTAAGGTATATAATAATTTCATTGACCACCAGCATTTCAATCCACTAAATTTATTCTAACATTCGTTCAAACAGTGCACATAGTGAAACATTCTATGCATATTAAGCAACTGCTCCCCATTCTTTAGCCTCATTCTATATCCTGGAAACCTCTGTTCTACACTTTATATCTATAAATTTGCATATTATTATTTGTTTATATCAGTGAGATCATATGATATTTGCCTTTTGTGTCTGACTTATTTCACTTAACCTAATGTCCTCAAGGTTCATCTTTATTGTATGCTTCAGAACTTTACTCCTTCTTACTGGTGAATAATAGTCCATCATATGTATATACCACATTTTGTTTATCTATTCATCTGTTGATGGATACTTGGATTGTTTCCGTCTTTTGGCAATTGTCAGTAATATTGGTATGAACACTGGTGTGCAAATATCTGTTCATGTCCCTGCTCTCAGAATTCCTGGATATATCCTGAGTAGCTGGATTGCCAAGTCATAAGGCAACTCTATAGTTAGCTTCCTGAGGAACTGCCAAACTGTCCTCCACAGCAGTTGTACCATATTATAATCAACCCACAGTGAGTAAGTGTTCCAATTTCTCCACATCCTTTCCAACACTTGTAGTAGTCTATTTGTTTAATAGTGGCCATTCTAGTATGTGGATTATATCTCATTGTGGTTTTGATTTGCATTTCCCTAATAGTTAGTGAAGCTGAGCATCTTTTCATGTGCTTCTTAACTATCTTGTAAAAATGTCTATTTATGTCTTTTGCCCACTTTTTAATTGGTTGTTTGTCTTTTTATTGTTTAGTTGTAGGTTTTCTTTATTCATACTGGGTATCAAATCCTTATCAGATATTTGATTTCCAAATATGGTCTCCCATTGAGTCAACTGCCTTTTCACACTTTTGACAAAGTCCTTTGAAGTACTGAAGTATTTAGTTTTGAAGAGTTCCCATTTATTTAGTTTTTCTTTTTTTATCTTTTCTTTTATTTAGTTTTTATTTATTTATTTTTGTTTCTTTTGTGGTGTGGGTGTCAAGTATAAGAAACTACTGCCTATCAGTTGATCAAGAAGATATTTCCCTACATTTTCTTCTAGGAGTTTTATGGTACTGGCTCTTATATTTAGGTGTTTCATACATTTTGAGTTCATTTTTTAACAGGGTGTGTGAAAGAGGTCCTCTTTTATCCTTTTGGTTATAGATGTCCAGTTCTCCCAATACCATTTAATCCCAGTTGAGTGGATTTGGGATCCTTATCAAAAGTCAGTTAACCAATGGTGTGCAAGGCTAGTTCAGTAGTAGAATTCTCACATGCCATGTGGGAGACCTGGGTTCAATTCTTGGTCCTTGCATTTCCCAAAAACAAACAAACAAAGGATAAAAACAACAAAAATTCAACTAATGGTGCTGCAATAATAGGATACTCACATGGAAAAAGAATGAAATGCGACCCCCACCATACAGCATACCAAAAAAATCAATTAACCAAAGATCTGAGGATCTATTTCTGAACTCTCCATTGATCAGTATATTTGTCTTTATGCTTTTTTGACCACTGGCTTTATAATGTAATTTAAAGTCAGAAAGCATGATACTTTCCACTTCATTCTTTTTGAAGGTATTTTTGGCATTTGAGGCCTCTTAATCTTCCAAATAAAACTGATAATTAATTTTTCCATTTGTGCATAGTAGTCTGTTGGATTTTTATTGGTATAGTATTGAATCTGTAAATAACTTTGGGTAGAATTGATATCTTAATTATATTTAGCCTTCCAATCCATGAACATGGAATCTCTCCCATTTATTCAGATCTTTGATTTTTTTTTTTTAGCAATATTTATAGTTTTCTGCATACAATTCCTTTGCATCCTTGGGTAGGTTTATTCCTAATATTTCATTCCATTCATTAAATGGAATTTTTTTATTACCTCCTTGGATAGCTTATTACTAGTATTTAGAAACACCAGTGATTTTTGAGTGATCTTGTATTCTGCCACTATGCTGAATTTGCTTATTAACTCAAATAACTTTGCTGTCCTTTTCTGGATTTTCTAAACTGCAACTAGTTTTTGACTCTTAAAATTCACCAGCATAAAAAATATTCATTCTGTAAATATGTTTGTGTATATGTGTGCAAGATACTGCACTTCAGCATGGGTTTTTTGTCAGGCTCTCTAAATTCAAATTGATTCAGTTAATTTGGATTCAACTCAATTCCACACTAAAATTGTATGGTTAGACAAGAAATAAAATGATATCCAAAATGGAGTGTTATTTTAAAGAAATAAGAAAAGTAGGTTACATGAATACACATATGAATAGATTCACAACATACAAAAGGTGTCAAAGCTGTTCAAAGGAAAAAGAAATGATGCTAATTGGAGATATTATTAAATATTTTTGGGGGGGGACATTTAAAATAGGCCTTAAAGAGTACCTGATATGTAGTAAGTCCTCAATAAATATTACCTAGTATTACTGGTGAAGTCTTTCCTTAATTGCTACTTAGCTGGATGCAAATGGAAAAGTTAAGTAAAATTGGCTGAGCACTATACTCTTGCAGATTTAAGCATGTTTTAGGCTCAAAGTGAAATAAAAAGATGACTCTTTTTATCTTTAATTTACACCAAAGAATAAGAAAAAGAAGAACAAGAAGAGTAAGTGGAAAAAAGCAGCAAGGAAGGAAGTTAGGAAGGAAGTTAGGAAGGAAGAAACTGAGGCTTAAAGGGATGAAGTCATTCTCCCAATTCATACAGTTAACAGGCTTAAGACCAGGGATCTGGCCACAGGAACCATTTTTTCCACCACAGTTATCTATTACTAATGGCAATTACTATCACTTATGAAAAGAAAAATCTAAATTAGCTACTGTGAAGAGAAAGCAGTAATTGAAAATATCTTGCAGTGCTAAACAAAGAGAGTGCTGTGGAGGTAGCTAATTGGTTTGGAGTAGTATAGATACACCGAGCTATTGGAGAAAGAAAAAAGAGAAAAGATGGGAGCAAAATGGTAGGTAGGAACTAGAAGCTAACTTCTTTTACTTAACAATTTTTTTAGGGTTAACCCTTGTTCTAGTTTGCTAGCTGCCAGAATGCAATATACCAGAAACGGAATGGGTTTAAAAAAAGAGAATTTACTAAGTTGCTAGTGTACAGTTCTAAGGCAGAGAAAATGTCCCAATTAAACAAGTCTATAGAAATGTCCAATCAAAAGGCATCCAGGGAAAGATACCTTGATTCAAGAAGGCCGATGAAGTTCAGGGTTTCTCTCTCAAGTGAGAAGGTACACGGGGAATACAGTCAGCGTTTCTCTCTTGGCTGGAAGGGCTCATGGTGAACATGGCATTCTCTGCTAGCTTTCTCTCCTGGCTTCCTGTTTCATGAAGCTCTCTGGAAGGTGTTTTCCTTCTTCATCTCCAAAGGTCGCTGGCTGGTGGACTCTGGTTTGTGGTGCTACAGCATTCTCTGCTCTCTCTGAATCTCTTTCATTCTCCAAAATGTTCCTTCTTTTATAGGACTCCAGAAAGTAATCAAGATCCACCCAAATGAGTGGAGACACATTTCCCCCAATCCAGCTTAACAACCACTCTTGATTGGGTTACATCTCCAGGGAGATGATCTAATTACAGATTCAAACATGCAGTATTGAATAGGGGTTATTCTTCCTTTACAAAATGGGATTTAGATTAAAACATGGCTTTTCTAGGGGACATACATCCTTTCAAACCAGCACAACCCTGCTTTAAATAATATATATTTTTCACCTTTGAAGAGAGTTATATAACTCAATTTCTTCTCACTTGAATATAGTTGCTTGGTTTCAGTGACAGAAGAGGTCATTACATTTTGATGATATCCCAACTACTATGCATTTAAATAGTTCAAGAACCCATGGGGATTCAAGAGTTCAAGGACTTGAAAATGAAGCTTTCTTCTCTTGTTTTCCTTTCAAAGTCATCCTGTTTACTAATGAAACCAAAATACTATTTTCTTTCAGATTTTAGAGACTGAAAGGAATTAGATCTACAATTTAAATGATTTACTCAACCACAGATACCTATATAATGGAAAGCCTGTAGAAGAAAAAGTTATATCTCCATCTAAAATCATTAATTCAGGACAGCTCTGGCACTTGTGATCTAATAGTGATACCTTGCTTCTCCCTTATGTGCTATAAAATATTTAGGATTTTAAATTACCTATATATAAATTCCTTGTTTTTGTTTAGAAGGAATGAATGCTAAAATTTGCTCTTCTAGGATGCTATGGACCACTAAAAATAAGCTATTGATTTTTGAACATTATAGCACTTAAATTTTTAGAGCTCAAGGGTTTCAAAAGGCTTTTGCAAAAGAAAAAAAAACTATGAAAATGAGGTCATGAAACAATAATAAATAATGCATCACAAGATTTGAGCGTTGTGGGGTGGACTGGAAAAGGGAAGAGGAAAGGGGGAAGAACCAAGAAGACAGAAAGAGAGGAAGGTAGATTCAGTGGTCGGCACATGAAAAAGTAAATAAAATATCTGACTCCGAAAATTTGTGTCTTATGACATATATCTGAAGACACTTAATTTAAACTGATTTCTGATGTTTTATACATTTTTATGAAATAGATTTATTGGCATTTTAAGCCAATCAGAGCTTGGAATTAAACCAATTCAGTGATTATTTGAAACCCTTTAACAAATGTAAAAGATTAAATATAAAATAAATATAATTCAGGCTTGGAATTTATTCCTTGATCTTTTAAAATGAAATACATTGCAAGGTAAATTTCATCTTTGCTCCCAAATCTATTGGTACTCAAATTCTTACAATGGCAATTAGGTTAAGGGGCTCAAAAGTCCTTCATATAAACTTCCAAAAGATTTAAATGATTTTATCCCTCTAGAAAATAAGGAGAACATGGATTTAAACCAAAAGGCAATAAATTAGCTGGAAAATCCTTATGAAAAGCTCAGTGGATCTCAGACTGGTAGTGTTTCTTCATTTCACCCACTCCCAATGTTTGTTAATCAAATCATCTGATGTATTACCTTCAGAACAGAAACACTTAGGATCTCCAACCCTGTGCATTAGACGCTTCCCCCCTTAACTCTGTGCTTTCTTTGCTTGTAAAACCTTTAAATACTAGATATGGCCATCAACTACTAATTCTTTTACTTAGTAGTACATTCACTAAATGAAACCAATGTTAAGTGAAGAAATAGCTCAGCATTTAATTACTAGAAATTGCTATCAATTACGACACATTACTACAAATTACCTGCTGAATGGACAAGTGCTGCTGCTGGTAATAAGAATTTCGATGAGTAATTTTACTTAATTTATTTCTTAGACTACCCTTTGGGCATGACTGGCTCCTCTCTTTGGGCAGCCTCAGCAGAAAGCTAAATGGCCAAATGAATTCAGTCTCAAATCTTGCCTCCAATTTGGAGGAATCTAACTGGGAAAAAAAGGGTGCATATTCTAGAGGTGTGTTTTGTTTGTTTGTTTGTTTGTTTCTCCAAGAAAATTGTTGCATTGGTTTGGAAATAAAATGATAGTTATCATTTTTTTAATTCTCAGTGACTTTAACAGGCATAGTCCGCTATTTAATAAAGACAACCTGGTATGGTAGACAGAACTAGAAGTTAGGAGCCGTGGTTCTAGTTTCTCCCTCTGAACAAGATAGCATTGTATTATGATTCTTTTATAAACACTCCTTTATAAATTAAATTAACTCAATTCAAAATAATTTGAGCATAAAAAATCAATTTATTTGCTCAAGAAACAAAGCTTCAGGAATGGCTGAAACAAACTAATTTCATCAGAAATTATATCATTTTCTTTTTCTTTATATGTGTTTGTGTGCATGTGTGTGTTAACCTACTATGTCTTTACAGTTGAGAGCTTTGTTTAGCCTATGTTAACTTCACTGTCAGGGAGAAGCTTACCATGAGGTAGCCCTCAGAATATCCAAGATTTCTTACAAACCAGCTTAGAAGACTGCTACTGCCCCTAAATTCCTGAAATTTAGCTTCATTAATCTGTTTTGGGTTATTGCCCTATCCTAAATAGTTTACTGTAGCTAAAGAGATGAAGGGTACTCATCAATTAGCACTGGACACAAATAGAGCTTTTATTCAAGTGTGAAAAGTTGGGATTGCCAGATTCACCTGAAAAATGTGGGCTGAGAGTAAGAAAGTTGTGAGTCTCTAGAGAAATAGTAGTCCTGCTACCAGATGGTGTGGAATGGATGCTGGAGAGAAAAAATAGATAAATATACATTGCAAGAGGGTTAGTAGATTTTCATTCATTCATTTACCTATTCATTCTTTTAAGGAATGGTGACAAATAAATGATCAAGAAAGACATGGTTCCTGTCTTCATGAAGCTTATAATAAATAGATGTGACACATTAAAATCTAAAATAATATAAAGGTATATAATTATATATAATATTCTTTCCAGATCTCTCATTCTGTCAAGTTTAGTATGGTGTTCTTTTCAACATTTAATAAAATCTCTTCTCACTCCCCTATGGCAGTAATTCTAATTTCTCACAGATCATGGGGCTCCAGACCTTGCTAATTTGTACTGCTATTTCCAGATTCTGGGTGAGGCAATTTTCCCTGAAGCTGTCCCCTGTAATACATAACTCAGAAATACTCAAGGAAATAATTTCAATTACCAAAGCTTTCTGAATGGTACTGCAGTGAAAGGGATTCAAAAAGTTGTTAGAATCATGGTCACTATACAACTGAAATCTTTCTCTCAGAAATTGATATTGTCTGCATTACATGTTTTCTTTAATTACTGATATTTTGTTGATTTCTTTAGGAAAGGGAGAGCCATACAGACTACCTCGTTGGCTTTTCCAAAAGGGGCTGTGAGTCCTTTCTTAACATTTGCTTTGGAGTTTCACCCAGTATCTTTGGTATATTGAAATGCTGTTAATTATTTTTTAAATTTTGTCATAATTGTAGTTTCAAGGGTTTTCATTATGGAAACTGTATATTTGGTGGACAATTCTACTCCAAACCTTTACTAGCAAGTGTAACTGGATTATAACCTTTGTTTTTTAATCAGTACAAATCACTGTGCAGTTTGTTTTAATTTCCATAGTTAAGTGGGGAAATGATTTTATAAAACAGCATAACCCTCCTGGTCAGACTAAGATTATAGGGACAAACAATAATTTGAATTGTTACCCAGCAGAATTTGGCTACTGATACCTCTAACTTTTAGCAAGACAGTGGGAGCTTATGAGACATGGAACATTTTGACAATTTGACTTATATAGAACCTTTTAGTTGATACTTGGCACGCAAGCTTTGGCATATATATTTGAAACCAAGAGTTAATAGAAATAATAAAAATTACCCAAATTTATGGAAATTCTTTAATGATGCTCTTCAAGTGTGCAGTGATGTTTAATCCAAGGCTGGCAGGGATTCTCCCTGCTTCAAAAGAATTCATAAATCTTTCATGGCCACAGTTGGCACATATGCATCTTTCTGAGAATATCCATTAAAGAGATTCCCTGACAAAATTTCAGAAGTCATCCTTCCTCTGAATACATACAACCATTACAAGAATGTACGTCATACTTACTCCTTTTAGCTAACAGATTCAAATCTTCGTGAATTTTGGACCTCCGTTCCTGATATGGGTTGAATTGTGTCCCCACAACATATATGTTCAAGTCCGAACCCCAAGTCCTGTGAAAGTGACTATGCTGGTTTGAAAATATTCTGTACCCCAGAAAAGCCCTGTTTTATGCCTAATCTAATTTTGTGGGAGCAGCTGTTTCTTTTAATCCTGATTCAACACTGTAGTTTCGAATCATTTGATTAGATTACCGCCACAGAGATTTGATACACCCAGTTGTGAGTTTGACCTTTTGATTACATGGAGATGTGACTCCACCCATTCCAGGTGGGTTTTGATAAGTTTACTAGAGTCTTTAAAAGGGGAACCATTATGGAGAAACTTCAGAAGCCTCAGAGCCAACAGAAATGACAGAGCCAACAAAAACTTCAGAGCAGAACTAACACAGATGCTGGCACTTGGAGAACCGAGACACAGATGTTTGGAGATGCTTGGAGCCCAGCAGACTTTGCCATGAGATGTTAAGCAAGCCAGAACCTGGAGAAAGCCAAGGAAGCCAAGGGATGAAAGGCAGCCCTAGAGAAGCAAAGTGAAGAACCCCCACAGGAACAGAGGCTGAACATAATGGAGCCTAGGAGCAAGGGGCCAGCAGATACCAGTATATGACTTCCCAGCCGACAGAGGTATGCCAGATCCATCAGCTTTTCTTGAGTGAAGGTAACCTCTTGTTGGTGCCTTAATTTTGGACACTTTCACTTCCTTAGAACTGTAAACTTGTAACATTAAATTCCCTTTTTAAAAGCTGGCATATTGCATTCTGGCAGCATTTAAGAAACTAATAGAGTAACTTTATTTGGAAATTGGGGTCTTTGAAGATCTTATTATTTAAAATGAGGACAAACTAGCTTAGGGTGTACCTTATTCAATATGACTAGTGATCTTATAAGAAATAGGGAATTGGACCCAGACGGAGACTCAGGGGAGAATACTGTGTGATGACTGATGCAGAGATTGAAGCCCAAGGATTCCTGGCAAATAACCAGAAACAGGGAAGAGGCTGAGAAGGATTCCTCCCTCCAATGATTTAAGGCTTCTAACCTCTATAATTAAGAGGAACTACTTTTCTGTTGTTTCATACTCAGTCTGTGGAATTTTATTATGGCAATCTTAGGAAATTAAGAATACTTTTTAATACTTTAATTATTATTAGCTGAATAACCTTGGGCTCTCACAAGCCTCATTTTTTTCAAGTCTATAAAATGAGTATAATTTTACCTTCATTAAAGAGATAATATAAGTAAATTTCTTAGTATATGAATTTGCCATAATCCAGACTAAGTACTCAATAAATATTAGCTCTAATTTCATCATTTTATTATTAGTAGTAATAACAGTGATGCACTACTAGTATTATGCTTTATCTTAGTCTCATAGAACTTATGAAATTATTGTTCATATATGTGGTTTTGCCCTACTGTTGTCCTGGTTGAGTTTTATGAGTAGATATCATAATAATTCTTATCCAGAAAGTCAGAGGATTTAAAAGAAATGAGACTAAAGCTGTAATCAGTAAACAAGAAATATAAAACAAAGAGAAGACACTCATATTGGCCAGGATAAAAGATATTTGGTCATTTCCCTGTATTGTTTAATAATTATGAAGTGGTCCTGTTTGTGGTTCCATCCATCACAGTCATAGAATAGCCTTGTCTTATGTTGGCATTCTGTGAAATTGTTTATGTTCAGGAGAAGAACACCATAACCTCACTGTGAGTGCCAGGTCAACTCCTGGCAACACAAAGACCTGCCTGACTGTGCCAGGTCTGCTTCTGGTTGACATGGTATGACTTTCTCTATCTCATTGTGAGAATAACACATTTTTGCAGGCCATTGAACATTAAAATCATGTCCAAGGGGTGACATGGGTAGTAAAGGATTTAAAAAGAATATTTTATGAAAATAACTGAAATCATAGGCAACATTTAACACTGAGAATTGGAGATTTTAGCCACAGAGAAAGTGGAATTGTTGAGTTTGAGTGCTAGCTAGCTCCAAATATGTGTAAGTCAATCGGGGTCACTACTAAGATGGTGTGCTGGTTTGAAACTATTAAGTACCCCAGAAAAGCCATGTCTTTTAATCCTAAGTCAATATTGCTGGGTGGGACCATTCTGGTTGTTTCCATGGGGATGTGACCCACACAATTGTGGGTGGTAACTTTTGATTAGATGGTTTCTATGGAGATGTGTCTCCCTCCGTTCAAAGTGGGGTTGCTTACTGGAGCTCTGTAAGAGTGTACCATTTTGTAGAGTGTACCATTTTGAGAGCCACCAGAACCAACAGAGCCAAAAGAACAGACAAAGCCCTGGAGAAGATTCCTGCACAGAAAGCTAGAGAGAGAAACCCTGAACATCATCAGCCTTCTTGAACCAAGTTGTCTTTCCTTGCATGCTATGATTTGGATATTTCATAGCCTTGCCTTAATTTGGACATTTTCACAGCCTTAGAACCATAAACTTGCAACATAATAAATTCCCCTTTTTAAAAGCTGTTCCATTTCTGGTATATTGCATTTTGGCAACTTGCAAACTAGAACAGATAGATAAAACTTTCTCAATATAGGAAAGTCTTTATTTCTGTTTTCAACTCATAGACTCATAAAGTAGTTCTGTTCAGCCATGGACTTTGTTATCACTGGATGCATCCAGATAGAGTCTGGGTAAATTGTCTGTCATGGCTATTATGGTGAGATAGCCCTGAGTTAATAATTGTGCTGAATGATAATAATGTCTCTTAAATTCTCTGGCTCTAGAAGTTTTACGATAAAATACAGAGACAAACACCTGGATGACAGGCCCATTGTTTCAGTTTGCTAAAACTGCTGGAATGCAATATATCAGAAATGGGTTGGCTTTTTCAAAGGTAATTTGTTAGCTTACAAATTTATAGTTCTAAGGCCATGAAAATGTTCAAATTAAGACATCAAGAGATGTTTTAGGAAAGGCTGCTGGCATCTGGGGTTCCTCTGTCACATGGGAAGGCATGTGGTGATGTCTGCTCATCCTTCTCTCCTGGGTTATGGTTTCAATGTCTCCCTCCCTCTCTCTCTCTTTCTCCTTCTCTCTCTCTCTCTCTCTGTATGTCCTTCTCTTGATTTCATCTCTCTTTCTTTTATCCCCTCATAAAGAACTCCAGTAAAGGATTAAGATCCATCTAGAATTGGAAGGGTCACATCTCCATGGAAACAATCTAATCAGAAATCTACACTCACAAGAATGGATTAAAAGAACATAGCCTTTTCTGGGGTACATAACAGCTCCAAGCTACCATGCCAAAACTCAGATTTTGATCTATTCCTTTAAAACAGAAAATTGTCTACTCCTTTGAACTTCTAATTTCCTTAGTTCTCCATCTGCCTTTTTTTCCAGGTAGACACAGACAAATTAGACTTGGGGAACTGTAATGCTTCTGGAATGGCAAATACACTGACATTCCCCTATGTTTTGGTTTGAATGTTATGGATTCCAGAACAGACCATGTTCTTAAAAATCTATTCTTGTGGATGCAGACCCATTGTAGGTGGGGCCTTTTGATAGGTTGTTTCCATGGAGATGTGACCCACCTGATGCAAGGTGGGTCTTAATCCTTTTACTGGAGTTCCCTATGAAGATAATAGAAGACAGAAAATATGGAGAGAGAGACAGCACACAGAGAAAGAACATCCCTGGAGGCACTAAAAGAATACCTGCTGGACACAGAGTGCTCAGAGAGGTGTCCCCAGAGAAGAAAACAAGGACATACAGGACCTAACAGCATGGAACCTGGGAGCGAAGGACCAGCAGATACCTTCTCATACAATAGAAGAAACCCAGATGCCATTGGTCTTTCTTCAGTGAAGTTATCCTCTTGATCATGCCTAAATCTGGACATTTCCACAGCCTAGAAACTGTAACTTAATAAATCTCCATTGTTCAAAGCCAAACCATTTCTGGTATATTGCCTTTTGATAGCTTTAGCAAACCAAGACACTCTCCCAGTGGCAATCCTGTAAGTTAATGTTTGTCCATCTTCTGTTCACTTTCTTAAGGGCAAGTTGGAAGAGTTCAAGAAATGAAAACTGGCATAACCATATGGTAAAGCTGCCAGTCTTTCCAAGAAATCTGTGGTTGGCTTAATTGGAGATAGAAGTTTTTTTCCCCTGATCTTCCTTTTGAGACTCTGGGAATTGGTTGCCTTGTGAATTATTGCTTGATCAACCATTATAGGTCTTTCAGGATGGTAGCAAATTGGAACTCAGTACCTTGAGGGGAAAATTTGGAAGTTATTTCCTAAACTGATAATTCTAAATAACTTTGGGATTTTAGAAGTTCTCATTCTTACACTCTTAAATATTAAAATAAACATAAGTTCAAGTATTTAGGGGGATGCTAATGAGATCTGTTTTCATGGAATCTATCCCTGGTGTTGAAAAGGGAGTCGGTAATAGGAAAGTGGGAGCAACTCTGCAGTAAAGGATAATGGAAAGTGTTTTAGTTTCCCAGATGCTAAAACATATATACATATATTGGCTTCACAAAAGGAATATTAGCTCCTGCTTTCAGAGGCTAGAAGACTTGCTTCCTACCTGGATTGGTATGTCTTTCTGGCTAGCATTTCTTTGGGGTTTCTCGCTTTTCTGACACATGGCAATGCACATGGTGACGTCTCTTTCTCCTCTGGGTTTCACTAACTTGATCTTTCCAGCTGTTCCTACTGGTTTCTCTGTCCATGACCATTTCTTTTTTGCTTATAAGGACCTCAGCTACATTGGATTAAGGCCCACCGTCATTCAGTTTGGGCACACCTTAACTAATAACATCTTCAAAGGCCTTATTTACGAATGAGTTCACATCTAGGACCAGGGATTGGGACCTGAGCATGTCTTCTGTTGGGGACAAGCTTCAGTCCCCAACAGTTCATCCTCTGGACCCCCAAAATGCATATTTTTCCCACATGCAAAATACATTCTATCACAACATCCCAGAAGCCTGAAATTATTTCAGCAATAATATTAAAGTATGAAGTCTCATCAAATTCCATTAAGGGTGTAGTCTGTTTTGGGGCAAAATTCCTCCCCATCTGTTGACCTGTAAAACCTTAAAAACATATTATCTGCTCCTGATATGCAATGGTAGGGCAAACATAGGATACATATTCCCACTCCAGAAGGGAGAAAGTGGAAAGAAAACAGGGTGACATGTCCCAAACAAGTCTAGGAGCCAGCCAGACAAACTCCATTAGATTTCAGTTTAATGGAGTCTGAGAGCCAACTGTGGCTTGATTCTTTGTCCTTGGGGACTGATACAGCAGCAGTCCCACATTTTCTGTGTATTTGCACAGAAGTCATTCTATCCCTGAACACTGAGGTGATACTCTCCAAGCATCAGAGTGGTGGCCAGGCTTTCCAAGAGTAGCAGAGCATAGACCCCACCACATCTGAGAGTTAGGTGATGGCATACTCCCTGAACAATGAGGTGTGAATATCGTCTGCCCCAAGCATCAGGACAAATGGACATCCCCTCTGTAAGCATAGGGGCAGTCCTGACCTTTGCCCTTATGTGACTAAGCCTGCTCTATTGGCACAAGATCTTTATAGTCTAGACCTTTGCTTCCATGGTTCTGCCCTTAACTCATTCTTACTTTAATTCATCTCTTCTTCGTACTGTTTAGTCTAGGCAGAAGTAGTTCTGCTCATATAAATTTCTGCAAATCTTTTTACTTTGTTTGCAGTTCCAGGGGGTCCAAACCATAAGACAGTGGAATTTCCACAGATCCTTTCTAAATAACTGCATTTCCAACCCTGGCTTCTACTTAAATGACTTAGTAGATCCATGTTTAGATCCATGTTTAGCATAGTTAAACCTCCACATGGAGTCCTGTTCTCTGAAGTCCCTGAGGACTTAATCTCAGAGCACATTCCTTGGATAGGCTCAGCATTTTCTAAGCCATCAATTTCTGGTTTCTCTGTTCTTAGGAGTTCCATTCTCAGCTTATCCCTTTCGTTTTACATTTTACTATATGCTGCAAGGAGAAACTGGGCTGCACCTTCCACACTTAGCTTTGAAATCTCCACAACTGAATATCCAAGTTCATTATTTCAAGTTCTCCCTTCCATCCAACATCAAAACAATTTTAACAAGTTTTCTGTCACTTTATAACTAAGTTTGTTTTTCCTCCAGTTTCCAATAGCACATTCATCATTTCCTTCTAAAACCTTATGGAAGTAACATATTTCTACCAACAGTGTCTCAAAGCAATCTGGACTTTTTCTATCAAGCACCTCACAATTCTTCCAGCCTCTACCATTACCTAATTCCAAAGCTGTTTCCCCATTTATAAGTATTTGTCATAGTAGCACTCCACTCCTGGTACCAAAAAATGTTTTAGTTTCCTTGCTGCTATAACAAATACCATACAATGAGTTGGCTTAATAAGAATTTTTTGTTTCATGGTTCCAAAGACTTGCTTTTTCCCCAGATCATTGTATTCTGGGTGGTTGGCAATTTTGGGTGGTTCCTGGCCTTTCTGTCACATGGCAATGCACATGGCAGCATCTTCTCCTTTTTCTTCTTTGTTCTTCTGACTCCAAACTTCTGGCTGCTCCCTGTGGCTTCTCTCTCTATGTCCAATTTACTTTGTTTATAAGGACCTCAGTCATATTGGATTAAGGCCCAAACTTATTCAGTTTGGATACACCTTCACTAACATCTTTAAACATCCTATTTGCAAATAGGTTCACACCAGGGGTAGGGATCTGAACATGGCTATTGTTGGGAACATGATTCAATCCCCATGAGAGGTATTAATGAATCTGACCTATATAGTGCTATTTGCTTTGGCCATCCTAACACTTTCCATTTGCATTTAACTGCTTCCATTTCTATTTAAGTCATATATATGTTTTCTTCCATTTCTGTCCACAAGATCCCTGAGACAAGTTAGACGTTAGAGAGGGGTTTGGGGATTATTATTAAGTGCATTTCATATATTTCTATATTTCTTTATGTTCTTTTTGTTTTGAACCTCACCCCTGAGATTGAATTGAAGATGACCAGTTATATCCACAAGCGATGCTCATAAATCCCTCAAGTTTTAGGGGGATTCCTTAAAACTGATGCCAGTCTCATATCTGTTCCTTTCAAACTGCTCAGCAAAGAGTGAGTGCTTAAGTATTAGTTAAATACATTTTAGGGTTCTCTGCATAATAAATGTTTTCACCCTTCTGTTTGTGTGTGTGTGTGTGTGTGTGTGTGTGTGCATGCATGCATGCATGTGTGAGAAAAGCATCAATGTGTCTGGTATTTTGGAAATTTTCACTTTTATTCATATTATTGCAAGGTTATCTGAATAGTTATATATACTTCTTAGATTTCTCTAGTTTTCCTTTTTCCTATTCTTCACTTTAAAAATACTGCATTGGTAATAATGCTACTGCTACTTTATTATAAATAAAGTGTAAGTGCCTCTTGCTCTCTGGAGAAGTAAAATGTTAGCTGGTTGGTAAAGCAGTAGACTGGGAGTCATTACTAAGGGACATCAAGAAATCTAAAATCAAACTGCTTAATTTTCACCAGGCATAAAATTAAATGACAATATTTTTTCTATTCCCCTGTGCTGATAAGAAGGGCAGCTAACCTAATAATAAAGAACAGGGTGCTTGATATTTGTTTTAGTTTGCTAAAGCTGCTGGAATGCAATATACCTGAAATAGGTTGGCTTTTGTAAAGGGGATTTATTAATTTACAAGTTTACAGTTCTCAGGGCATAAAAATATCCAAACTAAGGCATCCAGAGAAAGATACCTTGACTCAAGAAAGGTGATGGCATCTGGAACTCCTCTATCAGCTGGGAAGGTACATGGCTGGCAGCTGTTGGCTCTTTGGCTTCTGAATTCAAGCAACTTCCCCAGGGGCATTTTCCTTCTGTACCTCCAAATTCTCTGTCTGTGTTGGCTCTGACCTGTCTCTCTCCGTAAGGACTCCAGTAAGCTAATCAAGACCACCCCGAATGGGTGGGGTCAGATCTTCATCTAATCAAAGGGACATACCCATAACTGGTTGTGCCACATCTCTATGGAAACCTAATCAAAGGATCGCACCTTACAATATTGAATCAGGAATAAAGAACATGGCTGCCCCCACAAGATTGGATCAGGATTAAGAGAACATGGCTTTTCTGGGATACATAACAATTTCAAGCCAGCACATTCTATCCTCTGGACCCCAGAAAGACATGTTATTTCCATATACAAAATAAAATCATTCCATCACAATATTACAAAAGTATTAAACAATTCAGTAACAATACAAATACAGTACAAAGTCAGAAATAGCACAAAATCTCATCAAAGCCACTTACAGACATGGTCTGTTCTAAGGAAAAACTCTCCAATGGTCGAGGACCTGTGAAAACTCAACAAGTTATCTGCTTCCAATGTACAAAGGAGGAATAGTCAGAAGATGCATGTTCCCATGGCCATAGGGAGAAATTGAAAGGAAAACAGGGGCCACTGGATCAAGACCTTCAGGGCAAACTCCATTAGATTTCAAAGTCTGACAGTCATTTATCCTCGGAGCTTGATAGAGCTACAGTCCCATCTGCTCGAAGGTCTTATGTAGTAGCTGTTAGAGACTACTCTTATCTCAGTTCCATCCTCTCTATGCATCAGGGCAGCACTCAGGCTCTCTGCTGTCTCTGGGGCACATGCTCAACCCCCTCAGAACAATGGGGTTGGCAGCAAGTGGCAGCACTCTTCCACCCTCCCTCTGCCTCCCAGGCAAACTCACCCTTTCCACATGGATGGGTGGGTCCACTCTCCTGGAATGAGATTTCTTGGCTTCAGACCTTAGCTTCCATGATTCTTCCTTTGAAGTAATTTTTCCTTTTATCTGTCCCTTTTAGTGCAGATTGGCAGTGGTTCTGTTTATACAGGTTTTGTGACAAATGTGTCAGTCCTTACAGTATTTGCAGACCATACCCATCAGATAATAGGACCTTCCATAAAACCTTTCTGGATAACTCCATTTCCAATTCTGGCTTTTTCTGAAATGGCTGACTGGTTCCATGTTTAATTAAATCCTCACATGGGGCACTATTCTCTGGGGTCTCCCTTTCTGGAAGTCCAGAATCTTCCAGACCATCAGTTTCTGGTTTCTTTGTACCCAAGGGTCAATTCTCAGCTTGTTTCTTTCCTGTCACATTTCACTATAAGCTGCAAAGGGAAACGAGTCTGCCCTTTCAACACTTATTTTGGAAACCTCTTCAGCTAAGTATTCCAGCATTTGGCTTTTAAATTCTCCCTTCCATCTAACACTAGTGCTCAATTGGGCCAAATTCATGTCCACTTTTAAACATGGATCATCTTCCTTCCAGTTTGCAATAATACATACATTTCTGTCTAAGACTTCATTGGAAGCACTTTTAGCATCCATTATTTCTATCAAGAGTATCTTCAAATCATTCTAGGCCTTTCCTTTCATGCTCCTCACAGTTCTTCTAGAATTTTCCCCTGATCCATTTAAAAAGCCATTTCAACATTTTTTTTATATTTGCAAACTGCAGCACCCACTTCACTTGTACCAAAATCTGTTTTAGTTTGCTAAAGCTGCCAGAATGCAATATACCAGAAGTGGGTTGGCCTTTATAAAGGGGACTTATTATATTACAATTTTACAGTTCTAAGGCCATAGACATGGCCAAACTAAGGCATCCAGAGAAAGATACCTTGACTCAAGAAAGGCCAATCACGTTCAGAACACCTCTGTCAGCTGGGAAGTCACCTGGCTGACTTCCATTGGCCCTTTGACTTCTGGTTTCAAGCAGCTTCCCCGGGGGCATTTTCTTTCTGCATCTCTAAACGTCTCTGTCTGTGGTGGCTGTGACCTCTCTCTCCATGAGCTCCTTTAAGGACTCAAATAAACTAATCAAGACCCACCTTGAATGGGTGGAGTCACATCTCCATTCAAAAGTACACACCCATAAATGAGTGGGCTGCATCTCCATAGAGACAACCTAATCAAAAGATCCCACCCTATAATACTGAAGCAGGAATAAAGAACATGGCTACCCCCATGATTGGATTAGGGTTAAGAGAATACGGCTTTTCTGGGGTTCATAACAATTTCAAACCAATGCACAATACAAATGTGAAATTCCCAGTATCAAGCTGACTTTTACTATAAAAACCGTCACTGTGGAATAACGGTTGGGGATGAGGATATGGGATCAGATGACTAAGGCTCAGACCACACGTGACCATGCACTTCTCCCTGTGCTTCCACTTCTACCGGTGTGAAGTGTGGATACAGAATCTGTGGGGATTGCATGGTGGAATATTATAAAGGCTTTAGAATAATTCCTGGTATGTTATTGGTTATTAATAAATATTAGATAGTGATAATTTATAAGAAAGATTAAATAATTTAAAAATACTTTTATTCATGTAACTGAAAGGAACTCTCTTTAGAACAGTTGTGAAGATGTAGCCTCCAGACACTAACAGCAGAAGACGAAGCTGATAATTCAGGACACTTGGAAGATTCCCAGTGGTGTCATTCATCGTGTTCAAAACTAACATATCTATTAGAGAAGTTGCATCTGCTATAATTATATCTGTAGTGCCTACTGTGGCAGGAGAAAAAAAATAGATTCATCTTATCCAGAAAACACTATTCAGCATGGGAAAATATGAAGTAACAGAAGAGAGATCAACTGTGGTGAATGGAAGCAAGTACATTGTGACTTTGACAAGAGGGAGCATAAACAGTGACTGAAGACAGCATGAAGTAGAGAGAATTATTCTTGGCTCTAGGAGGAATTGAACTCTAACCAATGTGGGGACACATCAATTAGACATGAAATGAATGTGCTTTAGGACAAAACTTGAAGGTATCAAATTTAAGTTCCTAAGGAAATTACACAGTTTAACAACTGAAGCTGAGATTTATCCAGTTTTTCTCCTTTTGCTTGACTACAGGAAACAAGATTTAGAAGGACATTTTACTTGTATATCCTCTTGCCAAGTCAATTACTTTGAACCTTGATAAGGGAGAGGAGAACGTTCAGTATCAATACCAAACAAAGATAGAGAGCAGCAGACAAGGAAATGGAGAAAGAGAAATAGAGTGTTTTGAAAGTAAGGAAAGAGGGGTAGAGGAGAAAAGGCAGGTGGTGAGTGGGGATGCAAGAATGAAGGAAAAGAGAAGATAGCAGAATAGGATAGATCCAGTTCAACCCTGCTCCAAGGAACAGCTAGAGAAGGGGTGGGAGGACAACTGAGACACTGATTCCAAGGTGTAAGTGACCTGGGAGAGTATTCTGCAAAACATAGGGTGGCCCTGGTTGCAAAAGCTGAGGAACTGAGAAACAGAGAACCTGAGACCATCTGGCTGGTCCAAACAACCTAACGCAGAAGCCGGGGGTCCTCAGGAGTGTACAGATGGGGAAACAGTGACCTTGAACACATAGCTTGTGACCCTGCGACCCATGACTCACTTTAAACTCCGTGTACCCACCCCCACTCCCTGTCCTCCAAGTGCCCCCACCCCACCAACTCCTCGCACGCACACCCACTCCACAACAGCACCCGAAATGTAGCCCAACCCACCTCTCCAGAGCCACTACAGTCTTGCCTCATCCCTCCTGTGCCCTACCTCCCAATCCCTGCCCCTGCAGGCAGTTGCCTGTGCACAGAGGCTGCTGGCACTTACCGCCATACCCAGGCTACACCTGCCCCCAGCCCATAGAGCTGTGCAGCCCCCCAATCCCCCCCATCAGCTCTGTGCACGGGTACTTCAGTTTACGGCACAACCAGATCTGTGCATGTACGCGGCCCCCAGTCATGCCCCCTAGCTCTGGGAAAGTGATGACCTGCTCAGCCAGGCCACATCTGCCCCCAGCCCATGCAGGCATAATACCGAACACTGCCATATCTCTGCGAATGTGCACAAAGAACTCCACACCCTAGACCAGCACACATCAGGGCCCTGCCCTCCCCAACACATGAACCTGCACAGCCACATCCTCCCTCACTGCTGGGCACTCATGCTCACAGGCGTCAATGTAGCATCCCTAACCTGTGCCTATACCTGTGCTGCAATGCATCACCTCACTGTTATGCCTCACCCCGTGCCCTGCATCCTGATTTACATCCATCCCACAAATACAAGGCTTTAGACTACTGAAGGAAATCAACTTCCAAAGTAAACCAATGAAAATATTTATATGCTTCAAAGACAGCAGAAGATCATTTAAAATATCATGATGCAGACAGATATAGCCCAGCTTAACAACTAAATTAAAACACCAGAGGAGACACAGATATTGGAACAACTAATCAAAGGTGTTCATATAACTCTACTAAATAAAATAAGTGGAATGGCTAATGACATAAAGGAGATGAGAAAGACACTAGAAGAACATAAAGAGGAATCTGAAAGAATAAATAGAAAAATAGCAGATATCACAGAGATTAAAGATGCTATAGACCAAATAAAAAGCATACTAGAGATATACAACAGCAGATTGGAAGATGCAGAAGAAAGAATAAGTGAACTAGAGGACAGGACAACTGATTTTGAACACTCAAAACAGCAAATGGCAAAAAAGATGGAAACATTTGAATTGGATCTCAGGAAAATCATGGATAAAACAAAGCACACAAATATAAGAATCAATGATGTCCCAGAAGGAGAAGAGAAGAGTAAAGGGCTAGGAAGATTAGTTGAGGATATAATGGGGGAAAACTTCCCAACCCTTATAAAGGACATAAGTATTCAAGTCAAAAAAGCTCATTGAACTCCAAACATCATAAATCCAAATAGGCCTTCCCCAAGACACATACTATTCAGTCTGTCAAATGTTGAAGAGAAACAGAAAATCCTGAAAGCAACAGGACAAAAGCAATCTACTACGTGCAAGGGAAACCACGTAAGACTGAGTTCAGACTACTCAACGGGCACCATGCAGGTGAAAAAACAGTGGTGTGACATATTTAAAATCCTGAAAGAGAAAGACTTTCAGCCAAGAATTCTTTACCCAGCCAAAAAGTCCTTAAAAACGAGGAGGAGATTACAATTTTCACAGACAAACAAATCCTGAAAGAATTTGTCAATAAGAGACTGGCCCTACAAGAAATACTAAAGGAATTTCTGCCAATTGAAAAAAAAAAAAGGAGATGGAGGTCTGGAGCAGGGCATAAAATTTAAAAGTACCAGTAAGGGCAACTTTAAGTATAAAAAGGGAAAGAGGGAAAAGAATATATAGATCTGACAAATAAAATCTGAAAGATAAGATGGTGGATTCAACAAACGATTTTCAGTAATAACTTTAAATGTTAGTGGACTAAATTTACCAATTAAAAGATACAAATTGACAGAATAGACTAAGGAATATAATCCAGCTCTATGCTGCTCACAAGAGACTCATTTTAGACACAAGGATACAAATAAATTGAAAGTGAAAGAATGGAAAAAGACTTTCTATGCAAGTTGTAACCAAAAGAAAGCAGGAGTAGCTATATTAACATCGGACAAAATAGATTTTAAGTTTAAAGGCATCATAAGAGAAAAAGAAGGACATTAAATATTAATCAAAGGAACAATTCATCAAAGAAATAACAATCATAAACATTTATGCTTCCAGTGAAGGAGCTCCAAAGTACTCTCTCTCTAAGCTACATGGACCTGACATCCAGGGGTGAAAGTCTCCCTGGCAGTGTAGGAGATATCTCCCAGGGATGATTCCTGCCCTGACATTGTGGGAACAACAATTTCATCCTAGCCAAAAGGGACGAAAGAAGTATAACTAATAAAGTATCAGTGGCTGGAAGAGTTCAAATAGTCAAGAGGCTACACTGAAGGTCACTTTTAAGTAAGCTTCAGTTAGACATTACTACCTACCATAACTTGCCAAATCCCAACCAAAACCATTCCAGTCATTCCAGGGTATCTTTCCAGAAACCTACAACCTCCAGATGGATCCCTGGACCAGATTAGTTCTGAAACCTAGAGGGCCCAGCCTTTCTAGAACATCAGCTAGTTCCATCTCTGTACCTCATATTATTGACAGCCCATTCCAACATGGAAAACATTTAGAATGGGCATAGTCCAAATACCCCTAAAGAGTGGGATAGAAAGATCAAAGATGATGATGGAGTTATACAGACAAGGTAGGTTTTAACAAATGAGTATGATTGCTGAATCATTATATTGGTATTTCCTTTAGTCTCTAGCATCTTAGAGCACCTAGGAGTAAAAATCTAAAATTGTGGAATTGTAACCCATCTAAACTCTGAAATCTGTTCTACAACTAATTGTTGTGCTGTGCTTTGAAATTTATTGTTCTTTAGTATATATGTTATTTTTACGAAAAAGAACAATAAGTGATGATATATATATATACATATGTGTGTATATATATATATCTTCCTTTTAGCCTCCAATGTTCCAGAACAGCTAGAAAGAAAAATCTGAGATGGTGGTATGGTGGTCTATGACAATCTCTGGGATCTGTCCTGTTAACTACTTGTTGAAGAGTGCTTTGAAAACTGTTGTTGGTTTTTTTCTCTTTCTTTGCTTTCTATGTATGTTATATTGTACAATTAAAAAAAGAATGAAGGCAAAGAAATACAAGATAAGGTTTTTGTTTTAATGACATAGACAATGAAACTGATGATTCAGGGGAGAATGGCAGAGAGAACATATAAAGAAATTTAAGTCTAAAATTTCCACCTATCCAAATGTACCACAATTGATTTTTCAGATTTAAAAAGCCAAGTAAAAGGTGTTGTGACGGAGTCACTAGGGGATACATATCTGAATTAGTGATTATTCACAGCCTCAGTGAGGTATTAGTGAAGTGAGCTGGTTGGAGGTCCCATCTCCTAAATTAGACATGAAGTCTTTAGAAGTCCCATGGTACTTTGGTTAGCATAAAGCAGCTGCATTTGTATTTTGTGAAGATCTCAACAAGAAAATTATGTCTGTGCCCTAAATGTGTACTTGCATGTATATGTGTGCATTTGAAAATATAAACTGTTTTTTTTCTTTTTTTTTGAAACTATGATGAAGTACCTTTGTCTCTTTTCTTGGCTGGTAAAAGTATTTTCCTCCTCCTTGATATTTTATTATTTATAAAGGCAGATATGTATATAATACAAAGTTTCACTTATAAATAATAACCTTTAGAACTTCTGTCTGTGGTATTTAGGATCTAGGCTATTTAGAAACTAGAATGAATACTGACCTCTTCAAGTTAGGTTCAGAAAATCAGACAGGTTTGCTTTATCTACTATGTGATAAGTACTCATAATAAACTATGGTTCTAGAATTTTTATTTAAAATTATATTAGAGAATTTATATTAAAAGTTTAGACCATAAAATAGGGAAGTTTTAGTTGATAAAATTGTATGGATTTTCTTAATTTGGAATCTGATTACTTGTCTACATTCTTCCAACCAGACACACGCACGTTCATTTATTCCAATTCAAAATATGGGGCACTGTGTTCTGCTCTCAAACTGAGAGAAAAGACCATTTTGGAGCAATGTTTGCCTTTTTGAAGCTCAGTGTGAAAGACGTTTGTAGTTTTAACTTCTGAACTTGTGTTTTTGTCAGCATGTTAGAAAAGAGGCACTGGGAAACTTCTGAAAAAGCACCTATTAAAATGTATAACAAAAAATATTTTCAAATATGTGGCACAACAAGCAGGACTATAAGGAAATTTTTCAAGGGGCACAAATGACAAGACAGAGATAGTATGTAGGGCTATGAGAATGCCTGGGTTAGCTTTGGCTCTGGAGTTATCTACAATCCATAGTAACCTGGAGCCTGAACATAATATCCTACATGCTGGTAACAGGGGAAAAATGTCTGGAGCTTGAC
Source organism: Myrmecophaga tridactyla (assembly GCA_004026745.1). NCBI lineage: Eukaryota > Metazoa > Chordata > Mammalia > Pilosa > Myrmecophagidae > Myrmecophaga > Myrmecophaga tridactyla. Next base: position 16,872 of record PVIY010015561.1, on the reverse strand, counting down.
CAGGCCCAAATATGAACTCTCGATGGAAAATGAATGATAACTAAAATAACTTTGAGATGCAGCTAAAGTGATTTTTGAGGGAAATTTATAGCCTTAAAGGCCTATGGGGATAAAAAAAATTGAGCTATTGAAAATCAAAGGAAGTATAAGAAATTAAACAATAAAGATAAAAGCAGAAATTAATGGGAGCAATACAATAGGGTATAATCAAAAGTAAAAGTTGGTTCTTTGCTAAGTCAAAAAAAATGATAAACCTTGGACAAGATTGACAAAGTTAAAAAAGAAATAGTAAGCAAGCCCTATCAAAATTATATATGCAGCAAATACTATAAAATATATGATATTAGTATGACTACCTTTATATCAACAAATTGAAAACTTAAGTGAAATGGCAAAATTTCTGGAAAACCATAAATTACCTAAACAGAATGAACATTTGTAGCTATGCCCTACATACAATGACAGAGGATATAGCCCATTATATATTAGCTTCTTCAACACTCATTTAATTTTAGTTCTAGTATATATAGTACTCACTATCAGACCCCATTTATGGTATTATTTTTGTCATTCTGTTTGTCTGAAGTACATTCTATAGTGTATTATTCAGAAATGGCTCACAGAACAATATTTCCTTAGTTCCTCAAAGTTGAAAATGGTATATATCCTTTATACTTGAAAGCCACTACTACAGATTATAAAATCTTTGGTTCACATATGCCCATAGGATTTTTCTTTTAAAGTCAACTAATTATATGAGAATATATCTCAGTGTTGGTTGTTCTGGCTCAATTTTTCAGACATGAAATTGTTTACTTTTAATATGTACTGTCAACTTTTTATTGAGGTAAAATGCATGTTTTTACCTCAATATAAAAAATAACTTTTTACTTTAAAAAGTTATGTTTTAACAATTCAGCAGTGTAAAATTCAGTGCTTTTTAGTACATTCAGAAAGTTACATCATCATCACCACTATCTTAATCCAAGATATTTTTATCACCCCAGAGAGAAACCCCATGAAACAATTACTACCTAGTGCCTTCTCCCCCAGGCCCTGGCAACCACTAATCTATCTATATATGGATTTGTCTATTGGACATTATAAACAGATTCATATAACTTTGGCCTTTTAGGTCTGGTTTCTTTCACATAGTGTTTGTGGCTGAATCATATTCCAGGTATAAATATACCACATTTTTTGTTTGTTCATTTATGAGTGGATGGGTATTTTGTCCATTTCTACTTTTTGGCTATTATGAATAATGCTTCCATGAATATCCTTGATTAAATTTTATTTTAATGCCTATTTTCAATTCTTTTGAGCATATATGTAAGAGTGGAATTTCTGGGTCATGTGGTAATTTTATATTTAAGCTTTGGGGAACTGCCAAATGGTTTTGCACAGTGACTGCACGACTTTACATTCCTACCAGCAATGTCCAAGGATTCCAATTTCTCCACATCCGTGCCAAAACTTATTTTTTGCTTCTTTTAAAAGTTTATCAGCACCCTAAAGGGTGTGAATTTGCATCTCATTGTGGCTTTCATTTCCATTTCCCTAGCTACTATTGATGTCGAGCAATCTTATGTGCTTTAGGCCACTTATATATCTTCTTTGGAGAAATATCTCTTCAAGTCCCTTGCCCATTTTAAAATTGGGTTGTTAACTTTGTTTTTGAGTTCAAAGAACTCTTTATATACTCTGGATTTTTTTTCAAAAATCCTCGTTCATTTTGTGGGTAATCTGTTCACTTTTTTTATAGTATCCTTTGATACACAAAGTTATTAACTTTGATGAAGTCCAATTTATCTATTTTTCAAGTTCAGTGCTGTTCTAGTTTGCTATCTGCCAGAATGCAATATGCCAGAAACAGAATGGCTTTGAAAAAGGGGAATTTAATAAGTTGCTAGTTTACTGTTCTAAGGCCAAGAAATGTCCCAATTACAACAAGTCTATAGAAATGTCCAATCTATGGGATCCAGGGAAAGATACCTTGGTTCAAGAAGGCTGATGAAGTTCAGGGTTTCTCTCTCAAGTAGAAGAGCACATGGCCAACACAGTCAGAATTTCTCTCTCATCTGGAAGGGCACATGGCAAACATGGGATCATCTGCTAGCTTCTTCTCCTGGCTTCCTGTTTCATGAAGCTCCCTGAGAGGCATTTTCTTTCATCATCTCCAAAGGTCACTGGCTGGTGGACTCGGCTTCTCGTGGCTATGTCATTCTGCTCTGCTCTCTCTGAATCTCTTTCATACTCCAAAATGTTTCCTCTGTTATAGGACTCCAGAAACTTATCAAGACCCACCCAAATGGGTGGAGACATGTCACCTAATCCAATTTAACAACCACACTTGATTAAATCACATCTCCAGGGAGATAATCTGATTGCAGTTTCAAACATACAGTATTGAATAGGGATGATTCTGCCTTTATGAAATGGGATTTTGATTAAAACATGGCTTTTTAGGGTCCACACATCCTTTCAAACCAGCACAAGTGCTTTTTATATCTTTTCTTGCTCTGGCTAGAACATCTGATACAATATATTGAGTAAAAATAGTAAGACTGGAAACCTTGTGTTCTTCTTGATCATTTAGGGAAATCTTTCAGTCTTTCATGAATAAAATTATGTCATCTAAAGAAGCCCTGTATGAGGTTGAGTAAATTTACTCCTATTTCTTGTTTGCTAGGTGTTTTTGTCATGAAAGGGTTTTGGATTTTTTTTTTCAAATATTTTTCTGTAATAATTTAGATGATCTTTCCCCCCTTCATGCTACTTAATATGGTGTATTACATTAATTGATTTTCACATAACTAAATGACCCTTACATTTTTGCGGTCCTGGTGAATAATCCTTCCTTCTTTATTGTGTAGGTATTTACAGCTAGCTATACATTAGTTTTGAGCACTTGCTTCATTGCATTTTGTAAATTTTGGTGTATTTGTTTTCATTCATATCAAAGTATTTTCTAATTTCCCTTTTAATTTCTTCTTTTTGTCATTGGCTGTTTAATACTGCATTGTTTAATTTACACATATTTATGAATTTTCCCATTTTCCTTCTGTTATTGATTTCTAATTTGATTCCATTATGGTTAAGTAAGATACTTGATGTGATCTCAAAGTTTTTAAATTTTTGAAATTTGTTTTGTGGCCAGATATATGGTCTAGTCTGCATAATATTCCATGTGTATTTGGAAAGAATGTGTATTGTGCTGTTGTTGGTAGGTATCATGTTATATAGATGTTTCTTAACTCTAGTTGTTGTATAGTGTTGTCCTAGTCATTTATTTCCTTCTTTGTATTTTACCCAGTTGTTCGATCTATTATTGAACGCGAGGTGTTGAATTCTCCAATTGTTATTGTTGAACTATATCTTCCTTTAATTCTGTTAGCTTTTGCTTCATATATTTGTTGGCTTTGTTGTTAGATGTCTGTATGCTTATAATTGTTATACCTTTTGGTAAGGTGATACTTGTGTTATTGTATAATGCCTTCTTTGGCTTTTGTAACATTTTTGACTGAAAGACTAGTTTTTCTGATATGAATACAGCCACTCTAGCTATCATTTATTTGTTGTTTACCTGCAATATATTTTTTCCATCCTTTTACTTTCAACTCTCTTTAGATAAACAATGAAGCTTGTATAGACAGCATATAGTTAGGTTGTTTTTTTTAATGCATTATGCCAGTTTCTGCCTGTTAATTGTAGAGTTTAATCCATTTACATTCAATGCAATTGCTGATAAAGGAGGATTAAGTTTGCCATTTTGCTACTTTCTTTTTATATATCTTATATTGTTTTTGTTCCAGAATTTCTCCATCACTGCCTTCCTTTGTGTTAAAGTGCTATTTTCTAGTGCTCCATTTTGATCCCCTTCTTGCTTTTCTTACTTCTTTTAAATTATGTTCTTAGAGGTCGCCCTGAGGATTACAATTAACATTTTAATGTATAACAATCTTGTTTGAATTAATAACATCTTAGTTTCTCAACACTGTCCCAAACCTTTTCCCTGTATAGCTCTGTCCTCAACCTTTAAGTTGTTATTGTCACAGATCATATCCTTATATATTCTGTGACCATCAACATAGATTTATATTACTGTTTTATGTTGTTGTTTTTTAAATCATATAGTAATAAATGAAAGAATTACAAACCAAAATATTACCATTGACATTTATATTTACCTATATAGTTACTTTTACTGATGTTTATTTCATCATGTGGATTTGATTACCTTCTGTTTTGCTTCTCTCAGTATTCTCTCTTTATATTTGCTTTTAACAATTTATGATAATATGTAAAGGTTTGGACGCCTTTTTCTTTATCCTAATTTGGGTTCATTTGCTTCTTATATTTGTATATCTAATGTGTCTAACAAAGATGGGATTTGGGGCCCTAATTTCTTCAAATATTCTTTCTACTCCTTTCAGCCAGCTAGTGTACAACTGTTTCTCATTCACATTATCCACCATCTTCTTAATGTCTTTTACTCATTTTGAAATACTTTTTACGACTTTGATCTTTCTTTAGACATGACTTTCTAGTATGATTCTCTTATCTGTAGGGATATTAGTCTGTTCCTTATTCTGTTTCTGCTGTTATTCCCTCTCTTTATTTCTTTTTTATATGAAATTATTTTCCTAAACTTTTAGAAACAGTGTGTTTCCAGGTAGATTTTCTAACTCCCCAGTACTTCATCTGTTGTGTTAAAAAGATATGGCCATTTGTTTCCTGAAATATTTTAACTCTGTTTCCTTCTTTTAGTTTTCTGTGGAGACTTTTCCCCCTTTATTTCTATTCTGCTAAATTTTATCCTAAACAGAATATTTTGAACACGGGGCACTATTCTGCAAACAGCATAGCTCATAAATTTTGAGAGGCTCTTCACATCTTCTCACAAACACCTTATATTTACCCACTTTGCAGTGGGGAAAACTCTTGTCAATTTTAATACTTTAGTCAAATTATCCTGCCATGATTTTTAGTCAGAAAGGCAAGACCTGTTCACTACTGGCTTTTCCTGTTCTCAGGTCTATCAGATGCCCTGTTGCTTACCTTTGCTTTCTCTGCTACAGATGCTGATGCCATGTAATATGCTAATGTTTTTCCTTGCTTTCTCCCCCATAGATAGTTTCTTGCTATCACTGGTTCATCCTCATTCAATTGTATTTTGGGATTCATAGGGATATCCCATCACCCAGGTTCATTGTGTATATTGTCCATGGGTTTCTGGCTCTTCTATTTAGTTGCAGGGTCTGTTTTTAGCTGCAGATTCAAGATACTTCCCAGAATCTCTTTTCATTCTTGAGTCTTATCTGTGTTTTCATGTTTCATAGAACTCATCTTAGCCTATGGTGATTGTTCTAGTTGCTAGCTTTCTCTCCTGGCTTCCTGTTTCATGAAGCTCCCCAGGAGGCATTTTCCTTCTTCATCTCTAAAGGTTGCTCACTGGTAGACTCTCTGCTTCATGGTGCTGCAGCATTCTCTGCTCTCTCTGAATCTCCAATCTCCAAAATGTTTCCTCCTTTATAGGACTTCAGAAACTAATCAAGACCCACCCGAATTGGTGGAGACATGTCTCACCTAATCTAGTTAAACAACCACTCTTGAGTACATCACATCTCCAGGGAGATGATCTAATTACAGTTTAAAGCATACAATGCATATAGGGATTAGAAAAAATGGCTGCCTTTACAAAATGGGATTAGGATTAAAACATGGCTTTTCTAGGGGACATACATCCTTTCAAACCAGCACAGTGATGAAGTTAAAATATTTTCCTTATTAGTTGAACAGTTTTGGCATGCAGACTAATGTGGATATGCTTTCATCACTTTAGCATGCTAACTGCAAATTTTATTTACAGTACTTTATTTCTGCATCCCATGACAAGTCAATCTTGGTGTCACATGTTATTTTTTTAATTTATTTTCTCTGTCTATTCACTTCCTCAAGGAGGATCAAAAATTTATAATATGGAGGACTAAAGTTGTAAAAGAAATGTATTGATCTTGAGTAATACACAGAAGATTTTAAGATATGAGAATAAATGTCCTTGTTTTAAATAATAGCTTCCTATACAAAATTCTGAATAGTGATATATTTTTAAATTACTAGATATCCATGCACGTTAACATTCACCTGCACAAAAATTTTTTACTTCAAAGGGATCTTTTTAACAAATTCAGCTTCTTAAAGAGAATGTTATGGCTTGATAGTCTATGTTTTTTGCAACCTCCTTAAGCCTCCTGTTACAGTTATAGCCCGTTTTCTGGAAGAACTACCTTAGAGTCAGGGAAGCTACAAGTCACTGACAGAAAAAAATTGCATGGTTTCCACTTCACCGAACTCAGAGATGAAAGCTAAATATTGTTTTTTGTTCAGGTCATGTATAAACTTCCTATCACAGAACACACTCTGCCCAAATATTATTATGTTTTTCTGGTAATGGCATTGATAATATTCTCTCTTGAATAGTAAAATATTTGGGAGTCTGTGTAAGAGTAAGTTTCCAAGCCTCTGAATGCCATTTTAGAGGGAAAATAAATAACCTTAAAAGTTTCATTAATAAGAGAGAATGGGTAGTTTTCTGTGCTTATGATTTAGGCACTTGAGAAACTGTTCATATCAGATGGGGATATATATATATATATATCATATATATAGATATCTGATTTGATTAGGTATTTATAAGACCTTGAGGACCATGCAACATTTTTGTTAGTAGATTAACTCTCAAGCAAATCACCTGGTATATTTGATGTGTTGGGAGAGCCAGAGTACTGTCTCTTGAGCAGCACAATTAAGAAAGGAAAATATGCAGTATTAGAGGTTTTCAGAAACCCATATATGCTTCTTGAATTCATCAGGTTTTGAACTGATGGTCTGGGCATACCATTTTCTATACTCCACAATCTTTTCTGGTGACATTTCCTAAATTTTCATTGCTGTTTTGTTTTATTGTAAGAATATAAGTATATATACATTTCTTTACGCTGTGAAATTAATGCCTTTAACGTCAGGCTGACTACTTTGTCTATCTTGTGCTCACAGCCTCTCATTTTGCCGTCTGAAAAAATTAAGATTAAAATATGGTGACATAATTAAAAAATGCCCAGGTCAGGATTAGGAATAAGTTATATGTTTAAAAATATTAGATTCTTCCACCTCTCCCCTACATAATAAAATATCGATAACCAACCTGTTTCCACCCTATGATATTCCTGCATTATAATCTGCAATATCACTTCCCTCATCAAGTCTCAGTCTTTCAGAGCATAGGCATTCACAATTTTAAGATATTTGGTCATAATCATAACACTCCTTTTTTGTACTATCATTTTCTTTGGTGTTTTCATAGACATATTCACTTCCTTTCAATTTAAGGAAGAAAAATAGGTCAAGCCTGTTAGTAAAATACTGCAGTAGAGTACAATCAACTTTAGTTATCTGATTTCCACATTACATATTCATCCATCAGAGACACATTTCTTAATTTGGTGATCATTGTAATATCCAGAGAGAAAGAAGAATTGTTGCAGATGCTGAAGAGCAAGATTTCAGAGTTTAGTTTTCTGGGCTAACGATGATGTAGTCATTGTGATTCTTTAAATATATACCTTTCTCCAAATTTGTGACATGTCAGCTATTGTCTTTCAAATATCCCCGTTTTTCTCTCCTCTCTTTGAATGACAATTCATGTATATAATATTTTTTGCTATTGTTTCACAGGAGGACCCTGAGGTTCTGATACATTTTTTTTTTTTTTTACCAATTTGTTTTCTATTTGTTCCTCAGATTTGGCTGTTTCATTTGTCTTTTTATGTTCTCTATTTTTTCGCTAATCTCCAATCTGTTAAGCCCCAAATGACATCAATTTAAGGTATTTTTTTAGTTCTAAAATTTTTATTTGTTTTTGTGTTATGGCGTTTATTTTACAGTTAGATTCTCTATCTGTTCATTTAATGTGAGTATATTTACCTTTATATCCATTGTGCATAATATAATATCTGCTTTAAAATGTTTGTCTCCTAATTCCAAATCTGAGTCACTTCAGGAACAGTCTGTTTTGGTATTTTCTTTTGAGACTGGGTCATTCCTGTTTTGAATTATGTGGGTTTGCATCTTGGATATTGTGAATTTTATGTTTTGGAGATTCTGAATTGTGTTATATTCTTCAGCAAAGTGCAAATGTGTTTTTTTTTCCTGCAGTTCTATCATCTTTGGTTGCATCATTTTCAGTCTGCTCCCTACAAATATGGTTCAAGGGTCAGCAACAGATTCTGCAGAGAATTTGAAAAGTTCTTTGGCTCTCTATGTTTTTGGGACTCTCTAATAAATTTTCAGAGGGTATGATTACCCCAAACTGTGTCATTGGAACTTCAGTCCATGCTTTTTGGACTAGCATGGTTTATCTGGCATATTTATAGTGCTAACTTTGACATGCACTGAGACTAAAATCTGAAAAAAAAATTAGGAAATTCATTCATACCACTTCCTTCTTCCAAGTTTTGTTTCCTCTTTGGACTGTTTGTGGTTGTTCATTCCCAAATTCCTTTTGGTTATTGTCTTTTTGTCTTTTGTGGTTTTGTCCATAATTTAGAGTTACTACATAGAAGAAAATTTTGTCTGGCCCATAGCCATCATTTATGTATTATGTATGGCTGTTTTGGTACTCTAATAGCAGACTTGAGTAGTCATGACAGACTATTCTGTTCAACGCTGGAAACATTTACTATCTGGACCTTTACAGAAAAAAAATATTGACCTCTGGATCATGTTCAAGGTTCTCATTGGAGAAACTTGAGATAGTGACACTTTATATGTAGATGGAGATATCTCATTATATCATTCCAGCTCTCTAAATTCTTCTAAAACATTGGTACCTACAGAGATTATCCAGCCTTACCAACTTGAGCTATAATTATCTCCCCACTGACTATTCTGTGCAGGAAGCAATGACTAAAGCCTCTTCCCGGAGACAACAGAGGTCCCATCAGAATTTGCCCCCACCTTCTCTCATGACTTCCAAAACGATACCCAGGTGTAAATCACAGCATAAACATTCCAGGAACATATTAGGCCTAAAACCTGATAAAGATCCAAGAATTAGATAGTGTGTATCATATTGGCAGGACTAGAGGAAGTACCTAAGTAACTGGATTTCTAAAAATAGTTTTATTGATTTTAGTATACAACTCAACAATTATTAGTAACTTTGAGTGATGCAACCATCACCTTAAGTCAGTTTTAGAGCATTTTTATCTTCCCATTAAGATCCTTCACTCCCATTTACAGTTAATCCATTTTACCTGCAGCCATAGACAACACCTACTTTACTTTGTACCTCTATAAATTTGCCTTTTCTATACATTTGATATAAATGTACTGTACAATAAATGGCTTTTGTGTTTGACTTATTTCACTTAGTATAATGTTTTTGAGGTTTAAACATGACATTGCAAGTATCTGTAATTACTGTATCTGTGTTGCTGAATAAAATACTGTTGTATGGACATCCCACATATGCATCCATTCACCAGCTTATGGGCATTTTAGGTTGTTTCCAGCTTTGGGCTATTATAAGTAGTGCTGCTATGAATATTTGCATGCAAGTCTTTGTGGGACATAAGTTTTCAGTTCTCTTTGGGGGAAACTTGGGGGTGGAATTGTTGACTTATATGGTAGTTTTATGTTTAACTTTTTGAGAAACTGCCAAAGTAGTTCCCAAAGTGGCTGCATCATTTACATTACTTCCAGAAATGTCTGAGAGCTCTTGTTACTCCACATCCTTGCAAATATTTATTGTTGTCTCTGTCATTTATTTTAACCATTCTAATTGGTGTGAGATATTTTCTCATTATGGTTTTAATAAGCATAATTCTAATAACTAATGGTGTTGAACATCTTTTCATGTACTTATAAGCCTTCATATAATTTCTTTGGTGAATTATCTGTTTATAACCTTGTTCCATTATTTGATTAGGTTCTTTGTCTTATTATTGAGTTGTGATTATCTTTATAAATTCTACATACAAGGCCTTTTCTGGATATGTGTTTTTCATATGTTTAGTCCCAGTCTACTGCTTGTCTTTTAATTTTTATTGTTGTCTTTTAAGGTTTGAGTTTTGATAAGGTTTCATTTTAAATATTTTATTTATGGGTTCTAGTATTGGTGTCATACGAAAGAAATCTTAGGTTTCCTCAGGTATTGGAGGTTTCCCTGGGTGTTCCTATAATTTTCATTGTTTTAGCTATTATATTTATGTATATTGTCCATTTCAGTTGCTTTTTGGGTATGTTGGGAGGTAGGAGTCTAAGTTTATATTTTGGTCTGTGGATGATCAGTTCTCCCAATAGTTTGTTCAATGGAATGTCATTTACTTAATGAATTGCCTTGGCACCTTTGTCAAAAAAGTCAATTTACAATAAATACAAGGATTCATTTCAGGGCTCCAAATTCTGATCCATTAATCCATGGCTATCTTTACATCAGTAACATACTGTCCTGATAACTGGTGCTTTACCATAAGTTTTGAAGTGAGGAAGTAAAAGCCCTCCAAATTTTTCTTCTATTTCAAAATTATCTTGGCTATTTTAGGTGTTTTGTATTTCCACATGCATTTTAGATTCAGTTTTGTCAATTTCTGAAAAAAAAATTCTTGTTAGTTTTTAGTAAGAGTTACATTGATTCTACAAATTAGTTTGGAGTGAATCGCCTTCTTTACATTATTGACACTTCAATGCATAAACATAGGGAATGTCTCTCTATTTCTATCTCCTTTAATTTCTTTTAGTGATGTCTTATAATTTTAATGGCTTGCATTTCTTTGTTGAATTTATTTCTAAGTGTTTTATTCTCTCTGATGCTTTTGTGAGTGGACTTGTTTTCTTAATTTAATTTTCAGATTGTTCATTGGTAGCATATAGAAATACAATTGGTTTCTGTATATTGAATCTTGTATCCTGCAACCTTGTTTTACATGTTTACTCAGTTATAATTTTTTGTGGGAATTTCTTAGGACTTTTTACATACTAGATCACAATGTCTGTAAGTAAAAACACTTTTACTTCTTTCTTTCTGATTTGAATGACTTGTATTTTTTCTTGCCTGATTGTCCAAATAGATCCTTCAGCACTATGTTGAATAGAAATGTTAAGAACAGACATATTTGCCTTATATCTGATTTTAGGGGAAGCACATTCAATCTTTCATGATTGTCTTAGTTTGTTAGGCTGCTATGACAAAAACCAAATACTGAGTACGTGTAACAAGAGGAATTTATTGGCTCACAGTTTTAGACGCTTAGAAGGTAAAAGTAAGACCTCAGCCTGGCCACGCTTTCTCCTCAAAGCCTTTAACGTTCTGGTGCTGGCTTACCATAAACCTGGGGGATCTTTGGCTTGCATCCCTGCCTCCTGTTACATGGGTGACTCTCTCTGCTCGGGTCTGCTCCTCTGGTTTCTTCTGACACCCAGTTTCTTTCTACAGCTTTCTCTAACTTTTGGCTTTAGTTACTCTGCTTTATAAGGCCTCCAGTAATATGGATGAAGACTCACCCTCTTTGTGGGGGCCACACCTTAACTAAAAATAACATCTTCTTACAATGGGATCATTCCCACAGGAATGCAGATTAAGATTTAAAGCATAGCTAAATTCGGGTAAATAGTTCTACTTACCACAATCTTTATGCATATGTATTTGCCATAGCTTTTCTCTAGATGCCCTTTATCAGTTTGAAGTTTTCGTCCAAGTCTTGTAAGAGTTTTTATCATGAAACGGTGTGGAATTTTATCAAGCACATTTTTGCTGGATATATTGAGATGTATGTTTTTTGGCTTGCATCCCTGCCTCCTGTTATATTAGATCATTATCTAATAATGATATATTAGATTAATTGATATTTGTATGTTAAACTGACTTTGCATTCATGGAATAAGTTCCACTTAATCATGGTGTAAAATCTTTTGTTTTAAAATATATTTTGGATTCAGTTTGCCAATATTCTTTTGAAGATATTTGTATCTATATTCATGCCAACATTAGTCTGTTATTTAATTTTCTTGTGATGTCTTTATGATTGTGGTTTTATGGAATGGTTGAGATTGTGTGATTGGATTTGAGATTCATTAAGGGATTTGGACCATAGGACTGCATAATGGCAGTTTTATTGACTTGGAAACACCCTCTCAGGACACAGGATTTAATCCCTTACCCCTTCCTTCCTTTTCCTTCTTTTCTTCCTTCCTTCCCTTTTACATCCCCCCCTTCCTTCTTTCCTTATATCCTTCCTTCTTTATGAACTTCCACCCTTTCCATATTAAATCAGATTTCATGTGTGCATATATTAGTAATTTCAGAATAATGAATATTATATAGATACACTATTGTTCCTTATATTTGTAAGTTAAAATACTTAAGCTCTTGTTATTATTCTCACATACCATAATCTGAAATTTTCACCATAACTCCACACACACCAGAATTTTCATATAATACCATTATTCTTGCTGAAAAATTCACCACCATCCTTTCTATGTATTAACTATTAACTATTCTTTAGATTGAACCATGGAAGTTGGCTTGTATAATCTTATCAAAATTAGGCTGGAGACAGAAGGAAGAGACTGATCTCAAATATAATCAAATTTGACTGCTTGTGTGTGAGTGTGTATGTGTGTGTGTGTTTAGTTTACTCTAAATTCATCACATACCATGTAACAGTCAACTGTTATTATTTAAACAACTATTATTTATTTAAAATCTGATTTTAAATAAATATTGGCTTTCTTGACCTATGGGTATTTACCGATATTAATATAACTCTTTTGTCATGCCTTATTATTAATTGATCTAGAATTCCACACAAATGATAAAATTAGCACAAATAAATGTCTGAGACATAGATGTTAATTGGATCCAAATAAGTCATTCACAATTTATAATAAGAAAAACTTCAAGTCCTTGGAGTCAATTTCAAAAGACAAAGGAGAGAAATATTGCTTGGAAAAATTAGTCACAGAATCCTAAAAGCTAAATTTATTAAAGATTCATTTGCTTTTATGAAAATAATTTAATTGATAATTATTGGCTTTAAACAGATGAACTAATATTGAGTGCTAAATATTTACCATATAAGTGAGAAAGTTTTTATTTTGACAGTACTCATTCTATATAAAGCAATGTATAATTTATTAATAATGTCATGTCTAATTTGTAAGCTGTAATATCATAAAACACATTTAACACAAAATGCCATAAAACTAAATTGCATCATTTCTTAAGTAAAGGCAGATGATTTTTAATTGCTTCAGAAGGGCTATGAAGGCCAACAAAGATAATGTAATTGGGTTTTTAATTAATTTAATTTGTTTTAAAATTACCATATATAAATTGCTATTACCACAATTCCTTTTTTTCATTAAAGTTTTACAGTCATATAGTTGATCCTTAAAAATGAGAGATAAAGTAATTAACTTTGATGAAACACATTTCTATCTGTTTCCCTAGAGAAACTGATAAAAGCAAGTGACTTTTGGCTACTCTTGTATGAATCTGTTTGGGTTATGCAGAATTTTCATGAACCTTCAGGGAATTACAGATAAAGAGTATAGAATAGGGACCTGATTAGAATAGCAAATATTCCTGCCCTTCAAGGCTTATGAAAAGATATTCTCTCTTTCCATTTCAGAAGGTTATTACTAATATTCAAAATCATTGATAAGGATTATGGTAAATTTGGTTGGGTGAGGGACTGTGGATGAGAACAACCATAGTGAGTGGGCTGGGAGGACATTGCAGTGGTTAGAAAAGGAGACTAGGAAGAAATCAATACCACCTTGTATCAATTGGAAAAGAAAGGAAACCTTGTTAGGAAGTGTTACTTATGTAACTCTTGACTGCCTAACTAACATATAGCTTTGATTCCATAAATCTCTTTAGTTCCATCAATTTTAGTCAGTTATGCAATAATTAATGGCAAACTTAGCTCAGTGATAATTCTAGGACTTTGAAAAGTGGATTTTTCCATTTTGTTTTATTATAGTAAATAAAAATTTAGCTTTCCTGAATATTCTAGTTTTTAGTTCAATAATGCAGATGTCAAGTGTTTCAGGTTCCAGTTTCTGGTTCTGATAATAGCAGGGCTGAGTCACATGTCTGGTGAATGCTCTTAAATGAGCTCTAAACCTTACAGATTCTCTTGACATAGGCAGGTGTGACATTCCCAGTTTTGTTCATGACTTTTAGTGCCTAAGACAAGGGGTTATGAAAAATTAAGGCAGAATGAAACCTTAATTATCTCAACTCTAGACAAGCTTTTGTTTAGAAATGTTATAGGAGTCTAAAGCTGATGTAATAACTATTAAAGACCTATAAAAGGAAACACTACACCTGCTTAAAAATCAGAATGCTGGTGAAACATCTGAGTGTATAACCTAGTTCATTTTTAGTCTACAAAACAGAGATAATATTTGCCACCCACATATCTCAGAGGAACATGAGGAAAGTGCTTTGTACTTTTGTCATATTTAACCTTCATTTTAATCATCTTATTAACCTACTTCTTAGTTATTACAAAGACATCCTTGACAAAGTGACATGCCATTGTTAAACATGCTCCTTTAGCTGTCATACTGCATCTCATTGCTTTCAGGAAGCACTTGTGCCCAAGCATGGTGCCTGACATTTGATTTAAATAAACTTTTATTTAGGTTTCAGCTATCAAACACTAGAGGCATTCCAACTATTTTATTCACACAAACCCTGGTTAAGGGAACTCTGTTAATGAAGCAGTTTTTCCTTGAAGGAGGTATAATCATTTACAGAAGTAATTTCTATAATGCATATGCTGCAGAATGTTTACTTTTTTCTAACGGATAAACTTCATTCAGTGGACATAGCTATAATATATATTATATAAACTGACTTCATTATGTGTTACCAAAACAGAAATTTAAGTGTAGTAAAGAGCACTTATTTTTAACCTACTGCATTTTATTTCTTAATAGCTAATATGCATTGTACATTACTTTTAACTTTAGAATATATAGGGTAGAAGTATAGTACATATAGATATTGGTATAAAAAGGAATTTTGCTTTAATTCTAGATACTATAATTCATTGTTGGCATGCTTAAAGTCTCTATCCTTTAAGACTAGCTTTCCTCATTTTTGACAGGTAGTAAGACCTATCTTTTTATTTTATTTTAAGGATGAAAGATAATTTATAGGAATGATACAGTACAGTACTTGATAAATAAATCATATTGAGTAAGTGACACATACTGCTATTATTTTTGGAAAAGTCGTTTAGTGGGAAATTAGTGGTATGATTTATATTTTGGATGAAATTTTGTCAGCAAAACTGTGAGGTATTATTTGATCAGTTTTATGAAAGAGAGCATTGATGAATAGAGGCTAAATGACTGTTCAAAGTTACACCCATAAATGGTTGTGCTAAGACACAAACTTAAGTTTTCTTATTAAAAGTCTAACATTCTTTCTACTATGCTATGATTTTAACTTTTCATTAATTCAAACTGTGTTTTTCTAAAATTGGGTCAGTTTGATATCTACTTAACTGCTTAGACTCTACCTATTTTAATACTAAACTAAACCTTCACAACAACTAGTATATTGCCATATATCATAATAATATTGTTTCAAAATATAAACTCATTTAATCAATCATGTTTACTTAACAATTATCAGACACATACTGTGTTCATTCCCAGTGCTTGATGCTGGATGAGCAATAAGGAATATAAAATATGTGCATTCATGTTGAAAACAGCCTAGTGTGGTATATATGTGTATATATCCTAGTGTGGGATAATTACTATATATATAGTCACAGGTTGTGAATTATGCATAACAATCTATGATTTAGACATTGTTTTAGTTTGCTAAGGCTGTTGGAATGCAATACATCAGAGATGGATTGGCTTTTATAAAGGGGATTTATTTAGTTATCAATTTACTATTCCTTGGAGGAAAGGGAGCTGGCTTTCATCTGCGTTTCTCTGGGAAGGCAGATGGTAACATCTGCTAGCCTTCTCTCCTGGCATCTGGTGCAGATGGCTTTCCTTGGACCATTTACCTTCTGCATCTCCAAACGTTGGGGTCTATGTTGGCATTAGCCTGAGCTGTGCTGAGCTGCTTCTTTCTCTCTTCTGACTTCTCTTTTTAACTTTCCAGCTAATTAAATTAAATATCATTCATTGTGGAAGGCACTGCAATGCCTTAACCCATGGCAGATGTAATCAATCATAGATGAAATTCACATGCTGATGATTTAAGTCCACAGCAATCAAAAATGGGGTACCATCACCTGGCCATGTTCACACCTGAACCTACCATCACAGACATGGTCTTAATCTTAATCCATATTCCTGTGGGTGTGAACTCACTGTATATATGCTCTCTTAAAGATTTATTTTAAATTAAGGTGAGGCACAATTGAGTGAGGTTGCCTCTCAATCCAGATTACTGGAGGCCCTATAAAAAGAAAGAAAAAATAAGCTGGAGTCCGAGAAAGCCATAGGGAGGAGGCCACTTCCGGGAAATGGGAAGTCCACAGAACTGTCAAGAGAAAAGAAAGGACCTCAACATGTGACACAAGGTAGGAATACAAGCCAAAGAACCCCAAGGATCACCAACAGCCAGCAGCAGAATGTTACAGACTTTGGAGAGAAAGCATTCCTTTTCTGACACCTCAGTTCTAGATTTCTCCTAGCCTCAAAACTGTGAACACATCCATATTTGTTATTTAAACCATTGAGTGGGATTTGTCAATGTGGCAATATAAGACATATATGTGGTTGATCTTCATCATTGCTGATTCTGTTTTTGAGAATTTGCCTACT